>CM021108.1:357289871-357590943 GCA_007115665.2 Sequoiadendron giganteum
AGAAAAAGAATCCTGAGACGTCATTGCTTCTCTAAATCCTTCAAGGGACATCCTTGAGAAAGCTAGTAATAGGATCTTGCACAAATCGATAAAAAGATAAGACAAAATAAGATATAAAGTCATAAAGCCAAATAGATGTATTCGCCAAAACTTGATCTTGTGGGATTGTTTGATGTTGATGTTTGACATAGCGTAATGTGAGAGAATGACACATACCGCCTAAGACGTTGAGTCTGGTTTCGACTTGGTGACTTCTGTATAAGGCATGACAAAGCCTGGTTTCAGTAAGACACATGCTGTATAAGACATTGGAGTCTGATGACGTTGATGTGACAAGCCACATGAGACTATGACAATTTGATGACGTATGTTGACAAGAAAGACATATCTTGCTAAGACATGGGTTGATCGCTTTGACAATGTGTTTGATATTGACTTGATGACAATATGAGTGTGTGCGTGTAGACAGTGTATGACATGAGACGATACCTTAAACTATGATATGCAATTTGTGTGATAGTGATTGTGAATGAACCCTATTGGACTGACCTAGTGTGGTCTCGGGAGCTCATCAATTGATTAGCCTTGCCTACGTTGTACATGTAGAGACCTCATATTTTGACACAACCAATGACTTTGAATATACAAAGAGTCATGCTTTAAATGTCTGTGATACATGACAAACCTAGACTGACAGACCTAATGCCTCGGGGGCACATCGATTGATGGCCTTGCCTACGTCCTAGTCGCAGAGGCAATGTAGTTCGACTATGACTACGATTGACTTAACATGACTGACTTGACACTATTTTGTTTTTGGTATTTTTTGACATGTTTTGATTTTTTTGGATTTTTGAAGTTTTCTAATGTTTTTTTGTTTTTTTCAGGACATTTTCTGATGGTGTGATGCTATGTACAAGGTGTTCATGGAATAGAACAAGGATTTGCCCCCAGTCGGGAATAAGACTTGCGAGATGGAATGGATCATATGACGGAATGGATGTTTAGATGTCAATCATTCCAAATGATGGATAGGACAACCATTTATTATGAGTGATGGTGAAAAAGTCTGATTAGAATGATGGTAGATGGAAGAGCGAGCTTGACTACACATGGTGCCTGTTTGCCAGGTTTTCACCATGGTACTTATCCATAGCGCCACCGAAGTGGTTTTCACTAGTGGACGGATTTATTTCTCTTTACTTTTTTTGATTTTCTCAATTTTTTTTTGGTGTTACAAAGATGCCTGTTTGCTAGGTTTTCATCAAGGTAACCATTTTTTTTGTATTTTTCCAGATTAAGACACAGATTCTCAGAAGACTAAGCATAGAACCTCTTTAGATGGAGACTATTGATAGGGGACAAAAGCGGATCTCCTTCAGGAGTAGAAGTTGGTACGCTCCTGATCCAAAGGCTTCTGTGACAATGTACGGCCCCAACCAGTTAGGTTCAAACTTTCCTGGTTTCTCGCTTTCAGCTTGGTTCTTAGGATTCTCCATTAATACCAGGTCACCAATGTCAAAATGTCTATTGAGAACCTTCCTATTGTAACTACAACGAAGATGATTTTGATATGCTTGCAAATGATCTAATGCTTTCTATCTTCGTTCATCTAGCAATTCTAGCTCTTGTAACCTAGAGACACGGTATTCTTCATCGTCGATATGACCCTTCAAGGATACCCGTAGAGAAGGTATTTCAACCTCAATAGGTAAGATAGCTTGGACCCGAATACGAGGGAATATGGAGTGGGCCGGTGGGAGTATGGATGCTTGTGCGATAAGCCCATAAGGCAGGATTAAGCTGTAGGTGCCAGTCACGACCAGCGTCATTGACAGTCTTCTTAAGGATTCTAACAATAGTCTTATTAGATGCCTCAGCTTGGCCATTACCTTGTGGGTAATATGGGGTGGAGAAATGGTGTTTGATGTGGAATTCTTCACATAAATGGTGTACTTCTTGGTTCTTGAATGGGCAGCCATTTTCTGTGATTATGGATTGGGGTACACCATACCAAAAAATGGTATAGTTTAGAATAAACTTAGATATTTGTGTGCCAGTTATGTATGTCATGGGAATAGCTTCAATCCATTTGGTGAAGTATTTGGTGGTAGTGATGACGAAGGGTGTATCTTACCTATGAGGTCAAGTCCCCATTGGGTGAAGGGCCAAGGTGAAGTAATTGGACGAAGCTCCTACGCTGGGGATCTTATCAAGTCGCCATGTATTTGACATTGTTGGCACTTCTTTACAAAGATGTATGAGTCTTTCTCTATTGTAGGCCAACAGTAACCTAGTCTCATAATCTTATGGGCTAGAGTAGGACCACTCAAATGAGATCCACATATACCCTTGTGTATCGCTCGCAAAGTTGTTTGTGCTTCTTTAGCATCGAGACATCTCATTAGGGCATTATCTAAGGTATGTCTATACAGGGTTTCTTTGATTATGGTGTACTTAGCTAACTTTCAGATAAAGGTTTGATGTTGGTTATTGGAAAAGTCTTGGGGTATGGTTTGGTCAATGAGATAGTTGAATATTTCTTTATACCAAGGAGATGTAGGACCAACAAGGGTACACACTATCGTAGTATCATGGACATCATAAGTGGGGACCAAAATCTATTCAACCAAAAACTCGAACTTAGGCACATTACTCGAAATATCCAACAAGGAACCCACAGTTACCATAGCATCTGCAGCTCTATTCTGGATACGTGGTATTTGTTGAATAGTTATGTCATTGAAATACTGCTTGAAACTATCAGCCATTCACTTATAAGGTGCAATTTTTTCATCCTTAGTCTCGTAATCATCATTTACTTGTCAGATTACCAGTTGAGAGTCACCAAAGACATGTAGGCTCTTAATTTTCCATTGAGCTGCCATTTTTAAGCCTGTCACTAAGGCTTCATATTCTGCTATATTGTTGGTACAAGGGAAAGCAATCCTAAATGATTTAGGAATGGTATCACCTTGAGGTGTGAAAAATAAGATACCAGCTCCTGAACTAGGATTTGTATGTGACCCATCAAAGTACAATTTCCATTTGGTTTTAATGTCAATGTTAAAGAGAAATTCATCTAGAAAATCTACCACTAATGGATGGTATGCCTTTATAGGTGCATCTGCTAGTTGATCTGCAATCACCTATCCTTTTATAGCCTTCCTTTTGATATATTGAATGTCATACTCTCTAAGTATCATAACCCATTTAGCAAGTCAGCCTATTAAAGCTGCCTTACTTAGGAGGCATTTGAGTGGATCAATCTTTGCAATTAACATTGTTTGTAAATTGAGCATACAGTGTCAAATTTTTTGGGTAGCAAAAACTACTGCTAGATAGGCACATTCTATGTTGCTATAATTCAATTCATAACCCACTAAGGTACGACTGATATAATAGACTGCTCTCTCATGACCTCGATCATCGTGTTGTGCGAGAAGAGCCCCTAATGTTGATTGAGTTGCTGAGATGTAAAGTATCAATGGTCTTCCCTCTGTAGGTGGCATTAAGACTGGTGGAGTAAGCAAATAGTCCTTGATTTTCTCTTGACATTTAGGTGTCCGCACAAATGGTACTCCTTTCTTGAGTAGATGCTGAAATGGGTGTATTTTATCTACTAGATGTACTATGAAACACCTAATGGACTGTAATCTCCCCTATAGGGTTTTGATTTGACCAATGCTGACTGGAGGAGGCATTTCTATGATAGCTCTTACCTTCTCTGGATCTACTTCAATGCCTCTTTGAGAGATGATATACCCTAACCATTTCCCCGATTTCACCCCAAAGACACACTTCTTCGAATTTAGCCTAACATTGTAATTCTCTAGCCTCTGGAATATCTTTTCTAAAACCATCAAATGATCTTCCCTTGTTTCTGATTTGGCTATAATTTCATCGACATAATATTCCATGAGGGTATGTACAAAGTCATGGAAAATCATAGTCATTTCCCGTTGGTAGGTGGCTCCTGAATTCTTAATGCCAAATGGCATAACATTCCAATAGTATGTGCCCCATGGACACGTGAAAGATGTCTTATGTTGGTCTTCAAGTGCTATCTTAATCTAGTTGTATCCAAAGAAACCATCCATGAGGGATAGCATCTCGTATCCTACTTTAAGATCTACTATCATGTCGATATTCGGCAAAGGGAAGTCATCCTTAGGACATGCCTTATTGATGTCTCTAAAGTCAGTGCAAATGTGAATACCCCCAATTGGTTTAGTCACTGGTACAAGATTTGATATCCAATCTACATAGTCTATTGTCCTTATGAATCCTACATCCAAGAGTTTCTTAAGTTCTGCTTTCACCAGTAGAGCGATTTGCGGATGCATTTTCCTTAGCTTCCGTTTGACTGGCTTAATACCTGGCTGTAATGGTAAATGGTGCAATATTAGGTTTGGATCCAGCCCAGGCATGTCAGCATATTACCATGCAAAGTTTATTTGTCTCTTTTTGAAGAATCCCTTAAACTCATGTTGTTTTGTCTTTGTTAAAGAAGCTGCAAAATATACTATTTGAGGATTCTCTTTTGTACCTGTGTTGACTGCAACAGCCTCTTCTACTAGCATTGGTGACTTTTCTTGTTCAATAGGGAGAATATTTAAACCTCTATCCTTGGGTGCCTCAAAGAGGTTTTCACCCTCAGATACGTCCTTTATTTTGAATTTTTCATTGTCCAAAGGCACCTTTCGGTTTTCACCTAGCGCCTCATCTTTTTTATTTTCATTGTCTTTTTTCTTTTCATTCTCATTTTTGATACTAGAGGTGTAAATAGACTCCCCGAAATATGCTTTATCATCCAAGTCTATGGTAAAACCTGCCTTATGATCCCCTCTTGGTATGCCTTCTCCAAGTCCCATGAACTTAGCGATTGCTTCGTCATTCTCGAATGTATCTATGATAGGTGTACCTTCTTGATCCCAGTCGATAAGTTTGGGATATATAAGGGGCATGTCATCATCAGGGTTCTTAAAGGTAGCTGCTGATAAGGTGAGTATAGAATGTTTGACATGGTCGTAGAAGTTTTGGACCAAACCCTTCTTGTTTTTCCTCCTAGGGGTAGGTATACTCTGATGTGGGACTATAGTGAGGGTTGATTCGTCAAAAGATGGTTTTTCAGGTGCCCAAGATGCATGATCAAGGGTTTCCCAATAATAGTTCTCTTGACATTCTTCTTTGGACAAGTGTTTCTTAGGATGAGGACTAGATTGTTTTGGTACAGGTTTCACGTTGAGGTCCAATTCTCCAAATAGGGCATCTATGTTCATGGTACTAGTAGATGAAAGGGATTCCCATTCACCATCACTTGAGTAAGGGGATTCATCATAAACTAGAGGTTTTTCATAAATTGGGGGTTTGTTGTAAACTGGGGGAAGTGGTTCATGAGATATCTCGATGTTTGCACAAGCACTCACTTCCTCTTGAAAAGATGACGAAGTACCAAGAAACCCAATTCTAAGTGGTTGACACCCTAGCCCTAAGTATTTTGGTCATGGGTAGATAGTGATTGGTTATGTCCTTCCATTTTGATATAGTCCTAGCCCACTATGCCCGTCATAGCCTTCATTTTTCATTATCTTAAAGCCTTTTCCATACTGGTCCTTAGCTATTTGAATAGATGGGGAGGGGTATTCATGTTCTTCTTGGTATAACCAGGAATCACCTTGATCCACAATTTATTCACTTAACTCTCCCCATTTGGTTAATTTCATTGTAGGGGGAACATGAAATGTAACCACTGACTGTCTTCTATTTACCATGGTCAGGCCATATTCCTTAGGTGGAATCAATTGACTGACGCAGTATGATGTCGTTATATTATATTCACCACAGCCCTTGTCTTGGATCTTGAGTTTAGGAGTGGATGATTGTGGTTTGAATGAAATGGACTTAGTGAGACATGATGGGTCAATGTATTGGGATAAAGTGGATGATGAAACTTCTTGGTTAACTGGTACTTGTCATTGTGGAAGGTCCCTTAGGCTTGTATAGTATTCGAAAGGATCTGGATCACCATCAATAGTGACCTATGTGCCATTATACGGGAACTTAAGACATTGGTGGTATGTTGAAGGGATGGCTCTCATTGCATGTATCTAAGCTCTACCTAACAACAAGTTATATGGAAGGGTGAGATCCAAGACTTGGAAGTTGGTGTTCATGATCGCAAGGCCAATTCTGATAGGGAGCATGACAACTCCTTTGGATGACCTTTCCTCATCATCATAAGCCTTGATGAATATACTCTTAGAAGTGTCTACACAGTCTTCTGAGAATCCTAATGCCTTAACCAATTTTAGGGTACATAGGTTCAAACCTGTGCCTCCATCAACCAAGACTCGTCTGACTCTGGTTTGATGGACTAGGAATTCAAGATGTAACGGGTCATTGTGATCAGACTTTTTGGTGGAGTAGTCTTGTTGGGAAAATGTGGCATGATGCGAGTTGGTCAAATATCCAACCATTTCTTCAAAGTGATTGACATCCAAGTCCATGGGAACAGTAGTGTTCTATAATGCTTTGTCAAGTATGGCTCGATGTTCTCGTGACAAAGTCAATAGTTCCAAGATAGATATTTTTGCAGGGGTTTTACTCAATTGATTGATGAGATTGTATCTATACTTGGGCCTCTATGTAGGTGGTTCAGAAGAAGGACCTGGAATAACTATTTTAGTCCTGCGTGTGTTCACATTACATTTCAGGTGCTTCTTAATGATGATGGTATCAACATGATCATTTGCGGCTCGGAGGCTATATATGGTCTTTCCTTTCCCATAGTCATATTTGGAGTTGGTGTAATTGGCAGAGGGATTGTTCTTGGTTCTCGAACAAGGAGGCATTTCCTTTTGTGTGGTCATGTAATGGGTCTGTGAAGACCTTATGATCATTGGTTTTAATATTTTTCTGCCCGTTAACCTCTATGGATCTGTTTTCAACAAAATCTTGAATGATATTCTTTAATTGGCGAAATTGTTGGAGGTTGTGCCCTTTCGTTCGATGATAGTCACAGAAAGTGTTATCATCCCACCATGAAGGTTTGAACTTTCTAGGATCATACTCTCTTGGTTCCAAAGGTTTGATGAGATTATGTTTGACCAATTCTTTGAAAACTACCTCAATTCGTTGCCCTAAACGTGTAAATTCAAGCGTAGGAAATCTCCTTTGGGGTCTTTGTCGTGAGTTTTGGACATAATTAGTCATTTGATCTGGACTTCTCATCATGTCTAAATTTTGGTTGTATCATCTAAGTGTGATAACCGGTCTAGTATGTATGTGTTTAGCATCCACAATTCCATCATTCGTGACATTCTTGTTCCTAGACCAGAACTTGTTTCTATCATTCGGCACATTTTGATGTTGGACAATTGCACTCTTGCCTGGTACTTTGATTTCACCTTTGTCAATAAGGCCCTTTCCAAGGATGATCCCCTTTTGTACCAAGTCAAGGAATGAAGTGCAACAGTGTACCCATAAGTCACCTCTCAATTTCGGATTGATGTTTTCGAGGAAGACTGTGACCTTTTGTTTTTGGGTATTTTGACTGGATAGCAGCTAGCTAGACTTCTCCATCTCTAGAAGAAAGTGATGAATGTCTCACCATCTTCTTATGTCATGTGGCACAAGGTTGATATGGTTAATTTTTTGTCTATGTTAAAGGAAAAATGTTCAACAAACTTCTTAGCCAATTCACCCCAAGATCGTATACCATATGGCAATTTAGAAAACCATTCCAATGCTATCCCTGTGAGGGTTCATTAAAATAGGCACATCAAGTATGTGGGATAATATGATATGTCCATGCATGCCATTGAGAATTCTCTAATATGTTCTAAAGGATTCTTCCTCCCATTATACTTAGGCAAATTCGGTATAATGTATCCATGGGGGAAAGGTGTCATATAGAGTGCTTTGTCAAATGGACATTGATGCAGAGGTAAGTGACAACCTTATTTGCTATACCAAAAATATGGGTTCCTACACAATCTCAATCACAAATTCCCCAAGGTTTAACATCTAGCAACCTACACATCACCCTACCCTTGTAGCTCTCCCAAAACCAGAATAGGCCAAGTTTCACCCAATCTTTCCAAAGCACCCAGTAATTAAAGAGGAGATTAGGATACCCTTTTCAGGGTTACACAACATGTATGAAAATCAAGGGTCACTATTTTGGACCAACCTAAACTTTTGATACACTTACCTGGTTCTAAAATTCATCATTTGGTCTATTTTCCAAAGGAGCCACCCTTCCAACGATGGCCACTGACCAAAGCACCTTGGACAGTCTTAACAAATGATCTCAAACATCAAATTACAGTGATTTTTTTCATCTACAAGGATTCTAACCCTCTATTCCAAGAAACCCTCTCAAGCACTCACCAAAACAAGGGTTTAGGGGTAACTCCCTACTCCTAACCTTCCCCAATCCTTCCAGGGGTCCAAACACCACACATTATCTCTATCTCAACTCAAGAAACTCTCACAATCCCTTCTCACTCACTAACTCTTAGGATTCATCCTTGGGTTCCCTATTTTCATGGTCTAACTACCCCTGATCAGCACTAGATCTCACACCATGGCAGAAATCTCTCCTTCTCCTTCTCCTAAGGTATGTACACACTTATCCAGACATGGTATAGACCAATCCACCAAGCCATAGGTCTAGAATAGTAGGTGGATTGGTTAGTTGGTCATGGTGTTGTCCTCAAAACTCCAAACACAGAAAACAAGGTACCTTGCAGTTTGCTGATCCCAGTCACACAAGCAAAAGAATTAAGCCCCCAAGACAAACATGAAAGAAGATAAACACATAAATAAGCAATCATTCAATGCCTCAAGGCATCTTGAATCTGTACGAGCCCTGGTCAAGGAGCAAAATTCAGAAAACTAAAGAAAAAAAATAGTGATCAGTGTTTGCCACAATGCTTTTTCTTTATTAGAACTGAACAACAACCTTCTCCTCTGAAGATTACATAAATAAATAGTGATTGCAACATCCAACTATCTCCTACAACCAACCAACTACCCTACAACAGAAATTTGAACCACTTCTAACCGTTTGGAGGTCAAGGTTAAGCATTTTACATAATTTTGGTTAATCAATTTCACTACATACTTGTAATGTTTGGTCCTTTTGATCCCATGCTCACCCAACTTATTGAAAGTGGTCTAATGAGACCTTATTTGTATAAAATACATGGCTTAAAGCCATCTACTACCTATCTACCACCCATTGTCACATGACATACATGACAACTGAGTACAAAGCAACTTAATTGAACATATTTTGCAACTTCCTCGTTGCATAAAACATAAAAACCTTTAAAACACTTGGTGAACTTGTCTTCAAATCCCTTGGTGAACCTTTAAGGTCCTTTATCCTGTCATGTTAGGGTTAGGATCTAGGTGCTCTTGCACCAAACTCCCCCCCATAGGGAAACTCTTGTCCCAAGAGTAAGAGTGTACTCCATTCCTCCACCTTGCTGCTCCCTGTATATCCAGACCTACTACTGGCCTTTTCCTCACCCTTGGAGAAAAATTTGATATTCCCCTTTCCTTTATACCTACAAACATGTAATGGTTAGCAACACACTATCCCAACTTCTTCATTGTCTCATCTCCACATATGGATCCACCTAACATTGCTTGCAGACTCTACCCCCTTCTTACTGTCCTCAAACCTATACTTTCTTTATCCATGAATTCCTTACCCAGTGTGATCAGACCTTGCACACTGTCATTGCCAAGGACCATTACCTTGTCAGACTCACCAATCCTCATGCTTGTAAAACCCTCATACCTTTCACCATTACTCCTGCTAATTGGACACTCAATAGTCCCCACAGTAATCTCAGCCTCCTTGGGAAGCATTCCACCTTGCTTGTCATGCTTGTGCATCATCCTACCTTCCATCTCCTTGAGTGTATCAAACCTAGGTATGAAACCATCAACCACTGTCTTCTTATCATTCCTCTTGACCAAATCAGACCTAGGTATGAGTGTCTTCCCTGCCTCTTGCAAAAACACATTTTCTACTATCTTAACACCACTTGTGGGTGTTCTCCTCACTGTCACAACTCCTCCAACCTTCTCTCTACCTGTAACCATATCAGACTAACTAACCTCAGGCCTTAAAGGCTCCTTTTTTCCAAACAACACTACTTTAGCCTTACCTTTATCCTTCACACTTGTCTTCAAGGGAAGTAACTTAAAGGTTTTGTCCGCCTTCCTAATGGTGTATGTGTTCTCCTAGCCATCATACATAGACCTCCTGTCAAATTACCAAGGCCTCCCCAAGAGCACATGGCAACAATCCATTGGAAAAACATCACATAGGACCCTATCACTATACTCCCCGATTTGAAAATCAGCATGTGCTTGCTCTTTTACTACCAAGGTCTGATTATAATTTACCCAAGAGACTTTATAGGGTGCTCCATGAGGTAACCTTTCCAAACACAACTTTTCCACCATTTCCCTAGACACTAGATTATCTTGAGAACTAGAATCAATGACAACTTGACACACTTTACCTTTGCATTTGCATGTAGTTCTAAATAGGCTCCTTCTTTGGCTTGAATCTTCCTCCTTGGATGCTTGCAACACAGTTCTTCTTATCATGAGTGCCTCTCCTTCTTCTGATGTAAGGTTTACTATAGGTTTAGTCACACTCTCTTCATCCTCATGCACTAATTGATTCCTCCTTTCTCCACCATGAGAGCTTGAGCCTTGTTTCTCAAGGCACTTAAAGGCTGGATGTTCAGGCTGGTTACAATTGTAGCATCTTCTTGAGAACTAATATGATCCTCTTCCTCCACTAAATTTGCCTCTTGAACCTCTCCATCCACCTCTTGAATCAGATTGCTCTTGATCCTTTTTTTCATCTCCTTAGCCTTCATTGTTTGCCCTTGAACTAGGATTGAATCCCCTTCCTCTAGAGGTGTTACCTCTTCCCCTTGCTGCCTTCTCTTGTCTCCTCTTTAGCTTTCCTTCTGCCCTCATTGCCATTTGAAAGCATTGCTCTACTAATTTTGGTGCCATCATGCTAATTTCATCCTAAATGTTGAACCTCAAACCATTCAAGTACCTAGCAGTCATCTCTTCTTCATCTTCTTCATGTTTAGTCCTTATACTTAACTTATAAAACTCTTCAATATATGCTTGCACATCTAACTCTTTCTGTCTAAGATTTTGCAATTTCTTAAACAATTGAATATTGTAATCAAAAGGAAGAAATTTACCTTTTATCTTTGCTTTCATCTTCTCCCAAGAAATGATCTTGCTCTTGCCTTTTCTCAACCTATCTTCTTGCACAAAATTCCACCACACCAAAGCATGTCCTTTCAGTTTTGTTTTTGCTCTCTTCACCTTATGTCCTTCATCAACATCTTCACTATCAAAGTAGTTATCCAAAGCCCCTATCCAATCCAAGAGCTCTTCACTATCAATTTTGCCTCCATACATAGGCACATCCATCTTGCCATGTCCATCCTTCTTCACAGCCTTCAGTAGCTTCATCATTCTAACATCATCTGGATCCATCTCTTCTTATTCACCAGAGGTCTCTTCCTCTTCAGACTCACTTTCCTCCAGAAGGGTCCTACCCTTAGCCTTCATTGTAGCCATCTCCCTTTTCAGTATATCTATATCCTTCTCATGAGTATCGAGTTTAATTGCAACAACATTGTTTTTAGGAGGCATTTTGTTCCCTCCAACTATCTTCTTCTTCCTGAACACAAACTTCAATCTTGATCTTTCACAAAGACCTACTCCCTTGCTCTGATACCACTATGATGTAGAGGTAAGTTACAACCTTATTTGCTATGCCAAAAATAGGGGTTCCTACATAATCTCAATCACCAATTCCCCAAGGTTTAACATCTAGCAACCTACACATCACCCTACCCTTGTAGCTCTCCCAAAACCAGAGCAGGCCAAGTTTCACCCAATCTTTCCAAAGCACCCAGTAATTAAAAAGGAGATTAGGATACCCTTTTCAGGGTTACACAACATGTATGAAAATCAAGGGTCACTGTTTTGGACCAGCCTGAACTTTTGATACACTTACCCTGTTCTAGACTTCATCATTTGGTCTATCTTCCAAAGGAGCCACCCTTCCAACGATGGCCACTCACCAAAGCACCTTGGATAGTCTTAACAAATGATCTCAAACCTTAGATTACAGTGATGTTTTTCATCTACAGGGATTCTAATCCTCTGTTCCAAGAAACCCTCTCAAGCACTCACCAAAACAAGGGTTTAGGGGTAACTCCCTACTCCTGACCTTCCCCAATCCTTCCAGGGGTCCAAACACCACACATTATCTCTGTCCTAACTCAAGAAACTCTCACATCCCCTTCTCACTCACTAATTCTTAGGATTCATCCTTGGGTTCCCTATTTTCATGGTCTAACTACCCCTAATCAACACTAGATCTCACACCATGGCAAAAATCTCTCCTTCTCCTTCTCTTAAGGTATGTACACACTTAACCAGACATGGTACAGACCAATCCACCAAGCCATAGGTCTAGAACAGTAGGTGGATTGGTTAGTTGGTCATGGTGCTGTCCTCAAAACTCCAAACACAGAAAATAGGGTACCTTGCAATTTGTTGATCCCAGTCACACAAGCAAAAGAATTAAGCCCCCAAGACAAAAATGAAAGAAGATAAACACATAAATAATCAATCATTCAATGCCTCAAGGCATCTTGAATCTGTATGGACCCTGGTCAAGGAGCAAAATTCAGAAAACTAGGTGCTCTTGCACCAGACATGGACATAGGTCTTGTGCTGAGATAGCTCATTTGCTTGACATAGATATGTCGTGCATATTTTGTTGAAGATTTTTCATTTGGTTTTGAAGGATGTCGACTTGTGTCAAGGACATGGTGTTTGTGTTATTTGGATCAATGTAGGTGTTCTGTTATGCCATGTTTTGTGACGGGTTGTGATTTGGTGAGGGAATATATCCTGTTAGGATGTGCTGATTTGGTATAGGGATATTCCATGTTTGAATGGTCTAAGTTGGTATAGGAATACTTCCTATCTGAATGGTCTGATTTGGTATAGGTATGCTACCTATCTGAATGATTTGATTTGGTATTGGTATATTTTTTCCAACTTTGGATTTCTTACCAGTAGTGTTGGTGCCAAAGGGGTTGGAGGAAGTTGCCCCCACAATAAATTGTAAACCTTTTGTGACGTTGAAAGGGGTTGTGCTTACAATTGACAATGTCTGAGTAGATACACTAGTTGGTATCGCTGTGGTAATTTGAGGAATACACATAGTTGATGTCACAGTTTGTGCTGTTTGAGTAGACTGTGTCGTCAAAGTATGAATATCAAATCCTGGTGGTAGTGTGGCACCTTCTACTAGAAACTTTGCTAGATAGCATTGTGGATCATTTTCCAAACACTCATCCATGAAGGATGCAAACTCAAGGTCTTGAACTGTTGCATCTATGTCTTCTATGTAAATCCGCCCATGTGTGTCTCTTGTGACATGTTTTTCAAGTAAAGGCTTGTGTGGGCATTTGTTTCCTGACGGTTGGTTTCTGAATGGATTGATAAATTCATTGGGGTCTGTCATTGCTTTGTGTTTCTTTTTGGACCTTGCTTCGACCATGAAAAAGTTGCTCAAAAATGGGTAATGCAGACTCTGTCTAAAACTGATATGACCTATGTCTATGTTTTTGGATGTTTTTGACACTAAATGACGTTGCTAGAATGGTTTCTAAAAAGATGTATACTAAGATGATGTATAATATGATGGACAATATAAAAAATCTTGAGTAGATTATGACGATAAATGAGTCTAAGATGAGGATAACCTACCACCTAATGGAGTAAATGCATGCAAAGATTTGTTTTTGACCAAGGAACCTAATTGGATGACAAGGATAGTTGATAAGGTGAATTTTCCAAACTATATTGTTGAGTTGAAAAGATCCACTAAATGGGACTAAAGTGACAAGGTTCAATCATTGTGACAAATCGAAACATGAACATTTCCAATGACGAGGAAAATTATCTCTATTTCTACGATATGAAGTTTCCTAGGAAGTATCTATATGCATATGACATAGGATGACTATGACTATGACTAATACGTATATGACACCTAATGATGCAAGGTTTTTGAGCAAAATTTACCAGTTTCTAATCTAAGGTTGATCTTAGGAACCTAAAGCAAGTATTGACAATGATGTTTCAAACTCAACTCACGATTTTTGATGTTTTCTGTTGACAGGAAAATACGGTTCACCAAACAGTTGTGGTTCAAATTCTGACAGATGCGGTCTTTTGATAGTGCATGCATTGTTTCTGATAGTTGTGGTTTTTCCTATGACAAATGCGGTTACGGATACACATGCGGCTCGAGAACTAACAGATGCGGTTTGCATGCACGCATGCGACTCAGAATGTAATAGTTGCAACTCGTGATATGCAGACTATGAAAAGTAAATGTTTTGATAGATAGATGCATCATTTTCCCTAACATATGTGACTCACTAATACACATGTGGTGATTAAACTGACAAATGTGACTTGGTTTTTTGACAGTTGGATTTTTCCTGAAAGTTTTTGACTGACTTTGTTTGTTTGATCAATATTTTGATGAATACAGTAGAGAACAAACATAGCAATCAATTTATTTTTAGTTTTTGTGATGTAAGGACTATTAAGACTCAAAAACATTTACAACCTAGGCTTTTAGGACAATACTTGTTGAATTCATATTTGGATTTCTCCAGCTACGCATATTTATGGAAAAAGACTAGTAGCTTGACCCCAATGGCTCCCCTCCATTGTACTCACTTATACGAGGCAGCTAGGCTACTATATCCATGAAACTCCCATGGCATACATTTCATTTCCACACATAAACCGTAAAAATATAAGACGGCTTCACAGGGCAGACCCTGTTGCGCCAACAAGTAGGTAGGATTTTGGTAACTCTACAACAAGGTTTCTAATAAGGGCATTCCATTCATGGGACACTATCCAATGTTGGTGAGATTCTATTTCTATCCATCTCATCGGAATAGTGCATGTCATTCATGGGCTTTCCCCAAGAATCCTCTTTTATATACTAGTTGGAAGTCGCTTGGCTTTAGCATGCTACCGGTCTGAGTCATCTTGGGGTGAGTACTTTTTCCCACCAAGATAGGCCCAAGTTCTAGAGATAGCAACCATTTCTCTTACACCCAGGATTGCATGACTGCGCAAGGGGAGAGGATACTTCGGTGTACTGAATCATAAGGATTACAAATGTGTGCAAAGCACCAGACAAAGAAGACAATGGTTCTTTTTAATCCAAATGACAATTGTTTATCTACCAAACAAGAAATTATTTTTAAACCCACATGACGATTATCTATCTACCAAACAAAAGCTTGCTTAAATAAATAAATTGACACAAAGGCATTAGGTCTTGCATGCAAATTTATCAGTAGTTCATTGTTCTTCATCTTTTGTCCTGTAGAAAATTGTCTTTGGTTTTAATTGTCTTCAAAGCTTCATCTTGCAAACACTATGTTATTCCCCCTAAACACAACTGAAACAAACATTAGCGAAAACCCAAACAACATAAAAAGCGAAAACTAAAAATATGGATGTAAAAAAGTGAAAAAAATTTACTAGCCAGATGCGGCTTTTGGAGCCATAGATGCGGTTCGACTGTTGACAAGCGGATGCAGTTCGCGAATTTTGTTGACAGGCGGATGTGGTTTGTGACTTCACGGATGCAGTTTGTGATGGTGGATGTGTTGTTGTTTTTCACAAATGCGTCATTTTATGGAACAGATGCGGTTCGCCGTACGAAAAACCTCCAAAAAAGAACGAAAAATAGAAAAATGGAAAGACGAAAATATGTATGAAATTGAAGCGTGTTCACGTCGGGTTCACCAAATGTAACAGTAGACTAAAATATGTAGATGTATCTTTCAAATGATGATGATGAATTTTCAACTAGAATAAACAAATTTAAATCCTAATCTAAACAATAATCTAAAATCTAACAACAAAGAACGAGGAAATAAACTAAACAAACTAAACAATTTAATGGAAAGCTCTCACCGAATATGCATTCACCCCTTCGAATTATCTTGATTGTTCTTCTCCATTTTTCCTTTTCAGTATTCTTGCCTTCAGATTTATGTGTTTGAATGAAAGTATAGCTTTGTCGAGTGTCTAAGAAAAATATCGAAGATGAGTCTCTTTTCAAAAGTGAATGATTTTGGGAGGAGGAATAATGATAACGACGGGCCATTTTATAGATTTTGTGTTTTCAAACGATTGGCTCAGATTGAAAGAGAGATCAACGGACGAGATTGATGAATGCCATGTGATGTGAGTTATGTCTCAGATAGAACATGAGTTAGAACATGAGTTCAAAAAAGACGAAAGATATAGACTAAGTTAGAACATGAGTTAGAACATGAGTTCAAGATCTTAATCTTCAAAAATAGAAGAAATAGATTTTGTATGCAAAATCCAAAGTTAGAATTTGGACAATAATGCATTCGAATGCAAACATGAGTTAATTAATAAAACAGATTGTGCATATGAGTTGGAACTAGTTAACTGACTAGTTATGATGGAGAGTCTTCTCACAAAGATAAACTAGTGTTGAATTCAGATATAACCAGAGAACTAAAAATAGATCTTGAGTCAGAAGGTGAGTGAATGACTTAGATAACTAATTGATAGAAGAATGTGACATAAATAATTAAATATTAATTTTATTCAACATTTGAAAATAAGAGACTTTAATTAAATAAATAAAGTAATTTATTTAATTTGACTGTTTGAAAAGGATAATATAAATAATTAAATAATAAATATTTAATTATAGATAAAGGGGGTTAAATGAATAATTAAATAAAGATATTTAATTATAGTTGAATAAGTATGATAAAGGGGTAATTAAATAATAAATTATTTAATTAAGATGGAAGAATTAATTAGTTAGTGACATAATTAAATAATTATGATTTATTTAATTAATCAAGTTGAATAAAGGTCATTTATGAATTAATGAATTAATTAAAAAGGGATATTTAATTAATAGAGGAAATATGTGTTAGAAAGGGTAATTAAATAATAAACATTATTCAATCATGACCATGGATAATAGAAAATTATGTCAAAAGTGGTGTTCGCAGGCCTAGACCAATTCTCGGTGTCTACACATAGGATTCATCAAGGAGTAATAAATTCAAGTATTGATATATGGATTGTAATGCTATTCATATAGATCATAGGTGCTTTAGATGAAAGTTACGCTATAGTTTAGTTTCCTTTTTGACTCTGTGCTTTAGGATATGGCACTAGAACTCTGAATGCTCTTCGTCCTTCGTATTTTGTGTTATGGCTTCAGGAAATTTCATTCAAATAACTCATATCAATACACTTAGGTGTGATTTTGATTCCTTGCTAAATAGATTCGAACTCTTATAAGAAGCAGCCAATTTCTTGAAGGTTTATCTCTTTTTAACACAGGCGGGAATTTATCTGTTGTTTGTTCATATACGAGCAAATCATTTCAATCATAAATGACAACATATTTTAGGAAAACCCTCCTGGATCTTACAGAGTCTGAACTGTAGGAGAGATAGCAACTTTAATACTATCATCTTGTTAAGTTGGCACAGTGCTTTCAAAACTTCAATAATTGAACGTGGTAAGTTCATAGAAGCTCTTGTGAGTTCTGCTTGTGTTGTTATAAAAAATGCCAACAGAAAGTATATTCAATAATAAAATAAGCATTTCCATCATTTCAAATCTAATCCAAAACATAGATTTCACTAATATTTCAAATTTAATCAATGGCAATAATCAATTTCCTAACATTAAATATCTTACCAAATTAACTCTACCAAGATTCGAAAATGTAAGTTTAATTACTTGCTAAAATCTAAGTTTAAATACTTGTTAATAATCCAATTAAAGAATGGCAATGAAAATTCTATGATTATTTAAACATAAAAATAAACTTTTAAAATTAAAGACATTAAACTTAGTCTATTAAAACCAATTATAAATCAATCATTTATTTTAAATTCTTTAACAATATATATATTCTCTGGTTTAAAATCAATTCCCCGCATAGATTATTCTAAGATCTAGTTTTTAATTCTATTCTCAAACAGATTAATCTACATTCTGATTTTTCTAAGATTGAGAAATTCTACTCTTTTTATAAAAAAAAATTCAAAAAAAATAAACAGATTTAATTAAATAATTAATAAATTCATAATCTAATTAAAACAAACCAGAGAGTATATATATACAGCCATCAAAATAAATATTAAACTACAAAACAAAGTAAACATTTATAAAAAAAATATTAATATATATATATATATATAAATTGAACCTCATAAACAAAATTGCAACACATATAAAGGTTGCAGACAACCATTTGTATGGGCGTCGGACTATAAACATAGTCGGTTGACCCACCATAGTAGGGGTAGTGTTGCCTTTGGCAGCACTCCCTCCACACACTTGTGGAGAGCGCTGCCATCGACAGCGCTTCCTCCATGAGAGGAAGGGGTGCGGTGGGGGATGAGCTCCCCACGCCACACAGAACATAATAGCGACACCAACCAAAAATATAGACCCAACAAACAAATAAACGGGTCACAATAAAAACTCTTTTGTCACATTTTTTTAATTGTCCCTAACACATTCAATAGAAATATATATATATATATATTTGAAACATAAACATAATATAGGAAGAATTGGGCATAGCCTAATGTATGAGATCTTTCAGATGGCAAGAACAAATTAGGGAAATACAAGGAAAGAAGAGAAGATCTTAGACAGAAGGAGATTTACAGATGATTTTAATTAAGAAGATACAATGGACAGAGAAGAACGAAAATTTGATTATTCTCAACTAGAATCTAGTATAAAATAAAAATAGTAGGAAACAAATGGGAGGAAGCTACAAGCTGTTAAATATTTACAGAGAAATTGGATTTCACAAAACAAATTTCAAGAAATTCACAGAAAACATATTTTCTTTTTAAACTGAAATATTTTTTCTCTCTTTTTTTTAACTAAAATTTACAGAGATCTTTTCACAAATTTGAAAATATCCAAAGTCCTTCTCTTAATTCGATTCAAGGACAAAGTGTTGCATTGAGTGTATCTATCTAGCCACAACCTTTAGCAATTCTAGAGATTCAAAACCCCAGCAAAGCAAATTCGAGAAAAATTCCCAGCATAAATAAAATTTAATCTCCTTTCAACAAAAAAATTCGACGAAAAAAAACACTGAGGATTTAATTTTTAGAAAAATTTCACTATTTTTGAGTTGCAGACATAAAACTCATTTTTTCATTTTTCCTCACTCTCTTTTTCAAAAAAGCACTATTTGGAATATAACTTTTCAAAAAGGAAAAAGTCAGAAATTGCCATTAATTTCCTGACAGATTTCCCATGCAACTACCACTTAACACAATATTCTTTCAATTTTCCTATTTCGGAAGAAGCATCTTCCTTAATTAACTAACACCAATTATGCACCATTTTTATATTTAATTTCCTTTTAAATAAAATTGACTTTTGGAAATAAATAATTAAATAACATTAAACTTAAGCAAAATTTCAGCTTAGTCATAATTAAATTTAAATATATATTATTAAATTACCATTTGATAACAAAATCAATCGTGATAATAATTTTCCAAGACTTAATTTTAAATAGTCCACAACACAATTTATTTATTTATTTATTGATTTAAATTAAATGATAACTTACATTTTACAATAATAATAAAAGTGCTAATGTACACAAGTATTTTCCAAAAGTATTGATGTTATTAACAACGTTGAACATTTAGTTAATTAATACTTTGCACCATAGGATAGCATTTAAATTAAAATAATAATGCACTAGTCAAAGCCATAAACACAAATTTTGCAACATTATAAAACTCATGAAAGAAAATTACTTATATTAAAACCATACCCACACAAATGAAGTACCAATAAGACATGAACAACCACTAGACCAACCACTAACATAAACAGGGGTACTTTCTTACCAACTCCCTAACCACATCAAACCATTGGGTATGTAAGGCACACTCAGACCCAACAATGTGGGTGGAGTCAGCACCTGGTGCCTTCATTCCTAGATAACACCAAGCATTGAACAACATATACATAAGCATATAACTCATAGTCAAAAACATTGTGAAAGAGAGTTGTGGTGAGGTAGGGTGTGCTCATGGATGAGCGATGCCACCCCGTCTCCTTCACCCAAATCAAATACAATAATCTAAATCTAAATATCACATCATCAATATAACTCACTCAGTAACATCATCATAACATAATTATCCCACACATAAGTCCAACTATCATAAGCAAATAAACATAATTTTCTGCCACGCCAAACACATGGTGGAAAAGATGTCTAACAAAGTATCTAGTAAGCATCAAACATAATCAGAAACCACATAGAATCAAAACACACACCAAAGCACTATCAAAAGTATCAATAAAATGAGAGGCACTACACCATCTTACTAGGAGATGCCACTAGGGAAAAGGTTTCCCAAAAAGTGTACCCTAGGTATTCCACAAATTCATTCATATTCACCATAGCATGTTTAGCTAGGTTAGTGTTGCTATAATTTTTCAAGTTTTTTACTCTTAGTTATCCTACCTTTAGCCATTATTTTGGCTTATCTTGATCCTCTTCTTCAATCATAGCTACCTTTATTCTATACAAAATCTGGATGTAATTTTCCCAAACCATTAAATCCTCATTTATTTCTAGCTCCATCTAGTGAGCTAGACTAGCTTCATCACTAATGCAGTGATAATATTTTATTTCCTTTCTCAAAAATATTCTATCAAAAGCCTATAGTTCATCCTTCCATCCCTTAATAATGGTTAGCTATCCCTCGAGGTCTATATGTAGGGATTCTCCTTTTAATGTAACTTGTAGTATTAGAACAAGAGCAATAGAATCAATAGGCCCTATCAAATTGTTGGCACATGCTATTTACAAGGATACTTGGGAATTAAGTTATTCTTTAATATTTTTAACCTTTTGAATTATTATTAGGATAGTGTAAATAGCCATACATAATTATTATTGTTCCCCTTCTCTATTCTGGACACCAATTTTGACTTGCCTTATTTGATAGTCCTCAAGAAGCATGTCAGATTCTTATTTGTCTACTATAGGGGCAGCTATTTGAGCCACCCATTTCCTTTCTCATCCTTATTAATACTATACAACCTCCTATATCTCTTCATTTTCTTTGTAGGGGCCTAGAATGCCTCAGTAAGAATGGTGATGTTATTTTCCTCCTCCTCTTGTACGTAAGTCCTTTTTCTATTTTGAATGGTATGGTATAACCATACCGAGAGATTGGAAGAGACTTCATGTTGATGAGAGTGGATGACTTTTGTATTGTGTGAGGACTAAGAAGTTTCATGTTCCTTCTCTACCTCTTTTATTTCCATTTCTTCTTATTCCATGTCTTTATTATGAGCTTCCTCTTCTTGTTTTATTCCTTATTTTTTAATTTATTCTTACATCACCTCTTCATCTTGAACTTCCTCCTCTCCAAATTTATTTTTTTCTTTCTCTAGAGGATGGGAAGGAACTAGAGATGGGGGGGAGGAGGAGGAATTGGGTAGGTCAAAATGTGAGGGGGAGAGTGTGGTGGATATGATGGAGGAGGACTCGGAGGAGGATATGGATGAGATCTTGGAGGAATTGGAGATAGAGGAGGAGATGCATGAGAGGTAAATTTTGGATGAGGAGATGGAGGATGAGATGTAAGATGAGACTTGTTTATGGGAGAAGGAGTGGGAGAACCAAACCTTGGTAAAGATGTGGCTCAAGTCTCACTCAGATTTTTTTCCCTCTTTAGAGGAATCTCTTCCTCTTCTACACTTGATTCTATAACTATATTCTCCTTTTCTTCCCTCTTTTTAGATCCAAATGCTAAGGATGATGGTATTTTTTCCTTAGTTATAGTAGTAGATAGACCTTCAACTTCTTTGGACTTATTTAGCTAAGGTTGATTTTTTGTAACTCTATAATGGGAAAATGAAATACCAACCATCTTTGTGAATAATCATTAACACTTGTCTCCATAGTGTCTTTATTATCATCTTCTACAATTGAGCAATCTAAATTGTAGATTCCTTGATCAATGTAGATGCGATCTAGGAATTTTCCATTGTCCCTTAATTACTTTAGAACTTTGGCCACATTGTAGGAATTCATCATAGCTACTATCAATTTTTAGTAGTCCTTCATTCTTACATTAAATTCTTCTTCACAATTTTCCCAGTGGTCTTCCAAAGTAGGCTTATGCTTGAAGAATGATCCTATGACCTTACTAATCCTCCAAATAGGGTTGAATTTGGCCCTTAGTTCATTATATAGGCTCATCATGTACATGGCTAGCTCCACTTTTTTTGTCTTTTCATTTTTCATGTTTTCACAAGAGTATACTCCCATTTTTATAGGGAAGGGGTATCATGATTTATGTTTTCCAATAATTATTTTATGAATCTCAATCAATTATCCAAAAAAACCCAACAATATTATCCTATTAATAGGGTATATTGTGAGTTTGAAGGGGTACATATAGAAAATTTCCACTCTAATGTATGTGAAATTCTTAAATTGGATAATATCAATTGCCACAATTCTTCAACTCTTCCATTGTTTCTAAGGAGACTCTCTTGGAACGTCATTTTCCAACCCTCTCTTATTGGCATAAATGAAATCATCATTTACCACATAGTATTTTCTATTTCTATCATTCAACTCTAGTTGTGGGTAATTTTCATATATCTTTACCTCCCCAAACTAAAGTGAACATATCTTGGTAAGTTCTTGGAAGGTTGCTTGATATGAAAAAAGGTATACTAGATATGATGTCTTTTAGAACTTTTATTGTTCAATACGTCTTTGAGGTTTTCATGTAGGGTGTTGCAGATTATTATGGTCTAATCAATCTTCTTGTCATCCAAGATAAATAATATGAAGTGACACATCCATGGGTAGAAGTCCCTAGCATTTGGGTAACCATAAACTATGCTAAGGAGTTTGATTTGATCTTTGATGTCCTCTTTGAACTCACTCACGTGTTGTACTTTTTACATCTTAAGTGATAACTTCCTTGGGTTAAGCAACATTTGACTATTAATAAAATAAATACAACTTAATATTGTTCTCAAAATAAGAGGTTTCATTTTTCATATTAATGGATTTATATCTAGAGAAGGAAAGGGTCCTAAACACTTTCTTAATCATACCTAGGCTCACATCAAGGACTACCCCTCCAGGTCATCCCAATATCTTTTTGTGTTTTTGGTCATAGTATTGAGCACAAGTCAATACTAGTTTAGGTGACTACATTGAGACTAGGAATGTAGCTACCTCCACTAACCTAGAATTATCCAAAGAAGTGGATTTAACTAATCTTTTTTCTTCATTATGAATTTTTTTATGGGATTCATTAATATGTATGTTCCCTAGATCAATATCTCTAATGTTCGCATAGGGAGAGAATATCTTGTAGGTAGGATGGTACCATTTTTACTATTAATCTATCTTAGCACTGTTATTTTCCATGTTAATTGCATATGAAAACACCATCCATTAGTATACTGAAGAAAATAATCAAAAATAATCAAAAATAATGAATAAGAATCCCTTATCGAGCTCCAAAGACAAGCCACTTTGAGTTAAATTATAATTAAAAGGCCTTTCAAATCCTTGGTTAGCTAGAGTTCTAATTTTTCAAGTGTCAAGGATTGGTCATAGCTCCTATCACTGACAAAATTTATCAAGCATTCTAAACCAACATACCCTGACCATCGATTTTGGAAAAAAGGTATGCTCCCTGTTTCAATTTTTCCAGTGTCAAGATTCAAGAAAGTTTCTTACTCTTGGTTTCTTATTAGGTTATAATCACTAAGGGGGACACCCACTAACTGATACCTAATATTTTCCTTTCAGAAAATGAATTATCATTTGTAATTGAGGTTTGGGAGTAACTATTATCTCTTACTCATATAAGATCTTTACTATTAAGGCACATACTCGATCTCTGATATCTAATAATATTCCTCAAAATGAAGGAATTTTCAATGAGAGTTGGGAATCAGACATATTTCTTACACCTTGAATATTTCCTTTGATAGTTTATAAGGTGAAGTCCTAACATCTGATCTCAAAAATACAAAATGATTGATTTATCAATTTTCTTTAGGAATTGAAGGTTGGGAGAAACCTTTTGTATTCTTTGGAAATTCTTATGATTATTGATAATAAATACTTCCAACTTCTAAAAAATTGGAATGTTTTTAGGATATTTGGAAAGACTTAAGTTTTGGAAGTTGAGATTTTTAGATAAATCTTACTTAAAGTTCAAGATAGTAATTAAATGATATTCTCTATATTTGACATCTAAAAGCACAAAGTGATTGACTAAAATATTCCAAGTTTGTTACTTGTTAGTAATTGAATATTGAACATATAGTTTAACTACTATCTAAAGTTTAAGATAAATGATGAAGGATATCCTTGAAGTCTGATACCTAAATTTATTGACTTCAATTTTTTATGGAATTTTATAGCAAACATCAGGTGTGAAGAATATGGCTTAAGGTTTATTAGATATATTTTAAGGGTATTGTTGATGCCCAAAATTTTAAAACCCAATTCAACCAACAAAAAAACTTAAGTAAAAAAATGCATTCATCAAGGATATGCCAACCCTCTTTTCTAAATGAGGCTAAAAGGGAAACCTAAGACCCAATGGGATGATGTCATAAATATCATTGATCGAAGCACCCAAGGAAAACATTATTCATCAAGCTAGAAAATAGAAAATAGAGGGAAAAAAAAAATGGAAAAAGGGAAGAAACAAAATGATGACAAGACCCATTTGACTCAATGCAACAACAAGAATATGCAAGAATAAGGAAAAAATTCAAATGAAATGAGATCAACCAAGTTTTGAGCCTACCTAGAATAATTGTGAGGAAGAAAAAGGTGGAAATGGACATGTAAAATGATGAAAAAATACTCAAACACCATTGTAAACCAAGAAGAATCAATGAAATGACATCATTATGAACCTAGCATGATAAATTACAGGAATCATGGGTTAAAATCATGACGGGGGTTTTGAGAAAATTATAGAGATTGTTGGTAATTTGTTTAAAAATTCCCATATGACAATGAAAATCACTTGAACTCACTTTTAAACCCATTTAAATAGTGCATTAATTCTCAATAAATGTGGAGTGACACAATTGAATGCTTTGATAGACAAGAAAAATGAGATAACAAGTCATCACCGCCATCGAACCTCAAGGGTCAAGAATTTTGTCAAGAAAGAATTACAACATTGAAAACACCAAAGAGAAAAAATTTGAAATGGAGAACAATGACAACAGAAAAACATCAAGTATTAGGCCTGACAAAGATGGCATTCCAAAACCCCAAAACTCTAACAAGTGCAAAAACAAAAGGGGAAGAAGGATAAGAGAAAGGAAGAAGAAAAAAGAGAAACGCGTAGAGGAAAGGAAAAATGAAAAGCAAAAATACAAGGGAAGGGTGTTGGAAAAATTTTGGATAGTGTGTTGTCATTGATTTCAACCATTGTTGATGTTGTAATTGATGTTAACCTTTGTATATATCATATACATTGAAGGAAATTTCACGATTGGATATCAAAGAGATGTAATATTTTCTTATATGTTGAATATGTTGATTGGATGCTATCAGTGGTATAAAATTGTACATCATCAGTCAAAGTCCATGGTTGGATGTCAAATGCCTTGTTCAATAAAGCTCAAATTTATCTAAGGTGCAAGATTGGCTACACAAGAGCTCTGTCATATGCTCTACATTCCTTAGCAGATGAAGTTCTTGATCATGTGGCTTGAAGAGTAGATATACATAGTTGAAAGGTGTGCATATTCCATGTATCCATGCATAATTTCTACTACAAAGTGTTTCATAATTTTTAGAGTATGAATTTGCTAAGTCCTAGAGAATGTATGATAAAGAGAGAATTTTGTCTTCGCATTTCATTGCATCACAATGTTTTTCCTTGTGGTTTCAGAGTTATGTTTTTGAAGATAATTATAGGTTGTCATTAGGTCCCATTACTTTAGAATATAAAATTTCAATAAGTCGACCGGGCAGTGTCCAAGGTAGTTTGCAAAAGAAGATGATTTGGATAACTCATTTTAGATTTTTTGATTTTCTTGAAACTATTGAAATTAATTTTAATCTAAATCCATTTAACTTCTTAGCTAGAAAACAATTTATTCTAAGAAAACTGGAAATACTAAACTAAAAATCATAAGATAACTAATTTAGAAAGAATCGCAACTAAACGAGAAAGCATGGAAATAAGCAAACTGAATAA
This sequence comes from Sequoiadendron giganteum, assembly GCA_007115665.2. Classification (NCBI taxonomy): domain Eukaryota; kingdom Viridiplantae; phylum Streptophyta; class Pinopsida; order Cupressales; family Cupressaceae; genus Sequoiadendron; species Sequoiadendron giganteum. The sequence goes on from CM021108.1 coordinate 357,316,328, forward strand.
CTGATAAACTATAGAAGTGGAAAAATAAGTAAACAAACCATAAAACATTTTCTTAAATAGTAAAAGATTCTAACAACTACAATAGATAACTCATACTAATTAAATACAAAAGTGCTCCAGAACTTCAGACTCAACAACTGATAGACTTTAGTGAGTTTCTACTGAATAGATATCTATGTAACAAATAAAAAAATATAACAGTAAGTACTTATCTATTTAAACTTGTAGACATCTAAATTTGATCGCTTCCACATGATCAAAATTGTCTACTCTATTCATCTATTTCATTTATAGTGATTAAATAATTTATTTAATCATTATTTCATTTTCTGCCTAAGGTTCCTAAAGTATGTAATTGAATAATTAAATACTTTAACTTACACCTTTTCTTCTCTAAATTAAATAAATAAAACAATTTATTTAATTTAGTCATTTGACCTATTTGGATTAAAACCAAATTTTAATCCCTCTTTTTCTCTCTCCTTGTCACATTCTCCATAATCCTTTTTTAATCTGGATTAAATTAATTAATCCATGATTATGATGTGCACCACTTGATCAAGATTAGTGTCACATCCTCCATAATCTCCCACTTGCCTCTAATCTCTCATTAATTATCATAATAATGTGTTTGCACAACCTTAATCAAAGTCATTAGCCACATTTGGCATACCTTTTTTGGTCAACCTTTCCACTTGCCTTTCTTGGCCTTGACTCTCTTTCCGATGTGAATTTTTAATTCACATTTATTCACCCAAGATTCTTCTCTTCCCCATGTGAATTTTTAATTCACTTTTATCCTTCCAAGGTTTACCCTATCCCCATGCAAATTATAGAAGAATTGACTTGTCACTTTACATGTACCAAGGACTTCTAGAACCTTTGACTTGTCACATCACTCATATGTGACAAATCCCTAGCTTTTTGGAAACCCTCTCTTATCCAATAGACTCTTCTAAGCATGTGAATTTGTAATTCACATTTATTTCTCCAACCACTTCCCCTTTTCCCATGGAGATTTTTGAGGAATTATAAAATTCCTCAAATGTCTCTTTCATTCTCATTTGGGGACAAGAAGTTCATTTTTGAGAAAAACTTCTCATCCCCCAAGGTACCTACAAGGTACTTATCCTTCATCCACATCATGTGCCTCTCTTCCACCTCAATTCCACACCATCCCACCCTAGGCCATCTCACATTCCACATGTCAAGATGTGAGGGCTTGTGAGTCCTCAACTCACCATAGCCCTCCATCTTGATCTTGTTGGCTCAATCTTAGTCGTTGAATTCTCTAGAGAATTCAAATTTTTTCTATAAATACCCCCTCATCTCTCTCATTTTGAGGATGAATCGTTTTCTATCAAAACTCTTGCAAAATTGTCATTTGATCTCTCATTCACCATAGCATTTGAATTCACCATTACAATGTCTCCACTCATATTTCATATCACTTTACATGTTTGATTTAACTTTCCATCCAAGGAGCACAAAAATCTTCCAAAATCAAAAGGCCAACCAAGGAGGAAGAAAAATGAAGGTATAATCACTCTTTGTTGTATTTCATATAGCTTTCATGTTTATCATTCCTTAGGCTAATCGTTGAGGTATCCTCTTTGTGTTACTTTTTTTATTGAATTGATAGTTTTTTTAGCATCTCATAATAGGACTTAACATTTTAGGAGATCACAAAACTAGCTTCCCTCGAGTGGCCAACATGTGGGTTAACACTTCATTCTCAGATCACATAAGCTACAGGTTTTGGAGTCCTTCCATTAAAAATAGTTATCATCCATAGTTCAACAATTTAGCAATTGACAGAAGAAAGTTATTTCATTCATCAGTATTCAGAGAGCGTGTAAACAACATAACATTACTATTCAGTACTATTCATCCTTTTTGAAATTACATTCTTATAGAAAAAATTATAACTAAATCCTAGATTCTAGATGGTGTGGATAGCCATTGAAAAATTCTTTAACAACTTTAACTAACTTCCATGTCTTTTAAACTCATAAACATAAAGAAGGCTCAAGACGAGCCATGAATTTTTTGGTAACAAAAATTAAATAAACAGTAATCTTTGATTCATCGGCTTGATATTCAAGAGTAGGTTTGCAATATCTATATTTAGCCTTATTTAAGGCACATGTTGGCTCAACATTTTGTAATAGCTGCTAGATGACTGATTATTCCCTTCAAAAACACTCAAGTCAACCCATTAAACCTATATTGGAAAATTTCATCAATTGATCATAAGAAATAAACTTTGCATAATTATCCTTAAAGATAAGAAATTATTCCTCCTAAAGTTTAATAAATTGGCAAAGACTTAGGAATGAGCTTGTAAAAATAAGCTTTTTTTATTTCGCTATGATGAGGCTATTTTTACCTCATCATTTCCTTCCCCTCTTAGTCCCTGGCAGGTCCTCCTGCTCCATAATTATAACCTTGAGTTTTATTCCATTCCTCATAGCTGGAACTAAGGTCATATTCTTCTCTTTTTGTTGCATCAAAAGCTACAGGGTCATGGATGAAACCTCTATGAAAGATAACACCCTCTGTCCATTCATTAAAAATTCTATCATTTTGATTAATTGAAATATTGAAATCAGGAGGTGGATTAAGCAGCAAGGGAGGCCTATATCTCATTCCCATCCAGTTTGTCTTAAGGGTTTTTAGGATTTTGACTAAAGAATCAGCCCTTCTGAAAGACCATCTGATATTAAGAGGGTAAATGAACTCTCTTTTCTTGAGATAAGTAGGTAATGGAGTAAATCTTTCTTCACAAGCGTGTCATGCCTTTCCAATCAATTTTTTCCCATGCTCCATGAAATTATTGTAACAGAGCCTAAGACTATTGTTCTACTTCTCTTTCATTTTATCATTAATCAAGAGAGATGAAAAGGTGTCTTTGAAACCTCCAAGCCTAGAATTTGGTGACCTTATTTGAAGACCCATGGTCTTTTTTGCCTATACAAATTCTTTTGTGTGCTCCTGCCAATGAATCTGGTTTCTCATAGTAGATAATAGGGCTCTTAATTCTACTTCACCAACAAATAGATTGATAAATAAATCAGTGTGATTCTATAATAACATATCATGCAAAAATAACTCACAAATCAAATTTGTATCCTCAAGGGTTGATTCCACAAATATCTTAATAAATTATTTATCATTGGGTTCATAAGGTTGATCATTGTAGATTTTGAATAATTTCCATTTTATCCACTATTCGTTTAAAAACATGGAGTACAATCTAGATGGCCTTCTACAGGATAATAGATAATGTTGACATGCATCTTGTTTTCCTCTATATGCCCTATGAAATTGTTCTTTCAGGAGTACCAGCTCCTTTTTCAACCTATAGTTCTTAGTTTGTACATTTCTTAAGATATAACATTTTTCCATCCATTTCATGAGTAATGGGGGAATGCGTACCTAGAACCAATCAGTTATAACTAGCTTAGTTTGAATTTATTTTGATTCCATCTTTGGTTTCACAGTGCATTCCTCCAAGTCCTATTCCAGCTCTACAACTTTGTTGATGGAAGCGTTTAATTCTTTAGTTCTTGTTTTTTTGTCTTCTTCAAAAGCCAAGAACATAAGCACAAATTTTTTCTTTATCATTTCAATTTCTTTATTCTTTTCTACAATGTCATCATTATAAGTTTTATGTTCTTGACTCAATTCTTGAATTTTCTCTTTTAACATATAAATCAATGTGTCCTTTTTCTGTAGTTGTAGATCTCTTTTATTTATTACAGAAATATGCACTATCAACTCCTCTTTTTGTAATTCAATTTTTTTATTATTTATGTACAATTGTTTCTTTAAATCATCAATTTATATTGTAAATTTCTCTATCTCCACAGTGGTATCCCTCATTTCAATTGTCTTAATAATTCTATCAACAATGGGGGACAAATTACTTGGCCTACTATCATCCCCCTCTTATTCTCTTTCTTGAATTTCTTCGGTGATAACTTCATCCACATATGAAGAGTGGGAAGGAATTTCCTCAACCAAATTTTCTCTTGCTAGAGATATCTCCTCTTCATTGACAGGCTCAAAAATTTCAATAGGTACTAATGGTCTTTTGGGCTTCTTCTTTTTTGAACTTCCTTCCATACCCTGCATTGGGGTTTCAGTGAATTCAGAGGCTAGGTGCTTACTTCTCCTTAATGGAGGAAGAGCTTGGAAGGTGACATGTGTTTTACTTTTCCCTTTCCTTTTTCTTCTGGGACTTCTCATATTAGAATAGACGAGCTCAGCATGCTTTGGCAAATCAGGGGTTTTGAATTCATTATTCAAAGATTTTGGCACTTCCTCACCAGGGGTGGTGGGATTTGGAGCATCTGGAGATGGAGAGCCCTCAAGGGAAACTACTCCAGAAGGTGAAATAATTTGGTTAGATGTTTCCCTTGGTTCTATTGTCCTTTTGATTGAAGACTTCTTAATTTTTTGAAAAAACTTCTCCCATTTACCCTCGGATTTCTTGCGAAAATGGTATTTGCAAATCAATTGGATTAATCCATGGTGTTTTAGTGGTCCTAACCCTATTTTATATATTTCTATTGAGTAATTTAGAGAGTCACATAAAAATTTAGGCAAATTAACCCTAAGAGCAAGGTTCTCCTTCCCATGACACAAATGGATTAGCATCCAAGAAGCAGGTCCTACCACAACATTTAGTTGACCTTCATAAGTAAAATATTTTATGATCCAAGCTACAGCATTACCCCAAGGTCCTAGTATGGAGGTCCTCTAGAACCCTTTATTTTTTCCTCTGGTACTAATTACTACCATGGGGTGAGGGTCTCCCTCTCTAACAAATAATTCAAACAATTTTCGGTATGTTATTTGAGAGGTTTCTTTTAAATTTATGCCTGAATAAATGAGAAATTATTTTCAAACTCACCTTAAAACACTTTCCATGGAGTGCCACTTCACCATTTGAGTATTTTGCAGCAAATGTACTCACCATCTTTTCATTATAACCTTCAAAATTTATGATAAAGTCCAACCACCATGTCTCTTCGAACAGACTAGAGATATTGCTTAACCCCAATAATTTTTCTGTAGATCTGGCTCTGACTTCTTTTTACCACCCCCCATTCTCTTATTTTCCACTCTACTAAAAATTTCAACCATGCCATGAAGCTTGCACACAACAACTTTTGAAAATATAGCCACTAAATTATTTATTTGTCTTGTTTGTAGCTTACTATACAATGAGTTTTACTTTGCATGGAGGCATGCGAAAGGCTTGTCGTGCAAGTAGTTGATCGCCGAGTGGCACAAATTGCTAAATTGGGAGTGAATTTTATGCTAATTAATTATTCTTTATTCAAAAATAACTATCTACTTAAAGCAAAAATTAGTACTTACTTACATTATGTGATCGCTCAAAGATCTCGTAACTTTATAGATTTGACAGGATGACATGAAGGTATTGGTTGAGGTGACAACTAATTTATTATGGCATGAATGTGAAAGTTTATGAATGATGGAGCCATCAATGAGGACTATGGTACTTGGTGGCTTTATTTATGATAAAAAAATAGATAGGACAACATGGGTACAAGATATGATGATGGAAGTATCATGAAATTTTGAAATTATGAAAAAGGTGGCAGAATGCGAATGAATAAGTTCTGAAGCACATAATTGACTTCACACTCGAAACTAGTGCAAAATTTTTGGAGCATGCGAGAGGTATGCACTCGTGATGGAGAAGGTAGATAAGTTCCAAAGCATCGCTAAAAGATGCAACTGGGACGGCAATGAAATAAAGGTTCTGGAGCATCGCTAAAAGATGCAATCAAAAAAGGAATGAAATGAAGGTTCCAGAGCATTTTTGAAAGATGCAGCTGAAAAAGGAATGAAATGGAGGTTCCAGAGCATCACTGAAAGATGCAACCAGAGCAACAATAGAATGAAGGTTTTGGAGCATCGCTGAAAGATGCAGCTGGAGCGGCAATGGAATGAAGTTGGAGTGGCAAGACTTATGAATTTTGATCTTTGGGAGCTTTGAACTTTAGTGCAGGAACGTCTTTTTGACATGACAAGATTTTGTACAAGTTCTAGAGCATCGGGTATAAGGACCATCAGGTTCTGGAGCATTTGGCATCAGGACCATAACGTTCTGGAGTATCTTTGGAGGGTGCTCCAGAAGTTATTTTCCCTTTTAAGAAGTCCTGCAAAATGGAACAAAAATTAGCTAAGAAAAACTAATGAAAGGAAAATATCTTGGTATGCATGTCTTTTTATTACACATTTTCGAAATATATATTTTTTATTTTTTATTTTTATTTTTATTTAATTTTTATTTTTATTTTATTTTTTATTTTTTTTTTAATTTTTTTTTTTTTTAAAACAGCCTTTTAGCATTTTTACCAAATAGACTTTTCCTTGGCAGAGTCAATACATTGGACCTCACCCTGCATTTCCACCATTCTTGAGAATTCTTCCCTGTGTTGTTTAATTACTACCATGGCTAGCAAGGCCAAACTATTCGAACCATTTGATTTCACTGGTTCATCAACCCAGACCTTTTTATGCTTAGTAGGCTTAGCAGGGGCATATAAGAACAAACGTTTACTGTCTTGACCATGTGAAAAGGTCATTCCCCCTTCCCTGCAATAAATCTTAGTAGCAACCATGGCCAGCCATGGTCTCCCAAGAATTATTGGATAACTATCTTTGGGTGTAATTGACTGGATTACCTGGAATTCGACTGGATATTCCCATCCATCAACTTTGACGAGGATGTTTTTAATGATGCCCTTTGGGATGGCTGTAGACTGATTTTCCATTTGTAAGACTATGGTTGTAGGACGTAAATTAGTTAGACCTAAATTTTCCATTGCATCCACATTCATCACGTTAATAGCTGCTCCAAGATCCACTAATGCATTTGGTATTGCTACCTCATTAATTGTAACGGTTATAAGTGGACTCCTAGGATCATCGTATTTTAGAGCAATAGTCTTTCCAGATAGAAAATCAGCTAAATAGCCATCAATATGAATAGAATTTATCTTTTTTGGCATCCTACCTAAAGTTTTAATACATAGTTGTTTGATTAACTGGTTTAATTCAGTAATTTCCTTTATTGCCTGCAATAGAGGAACCTCAATTTGCAGTTGCTTAATCTCCTGAATTAACGCAATTTCAAAAGCCATAGGTATTTCTAGAGTATCTTCCAGAGTCATTGACTTTAAACGTTCCAGATATGGTGCCATCATTTTCTCTTTTGGAACGGAATCCTCCCTATGTTGACTAAAGGACTGACCTTCCTCCCCCTGAGACAAATCAGCAGCTCCCACTACTAAAAAAGGATTTTTATCTTTAGTGGAAGTGTCTCGATTAGGCAACTTGTCTTTTATTGGACTTTTAGGTTTAGGTTCCTCTATTGTTTCTTCAATAGTTGGAGGCTGAAGAGTTCTACCAGAGTGCAACTGTACATTTTTGTAATGTATTGTGTTAATTCCTATAACATTTTCAGGTTCGATAGAGTAGATTGGTGTATTTTGGTGATTATTCTCAGGGTTGGGAAGCAGTTGTGCTGGAAGCTGAGGTTGGTTCACCTGCTCATTCTGAGGAGGGTTTTGAGCTAGAGGTAACAAATTTTTTTTTTGATTCCTCCTAGGTCTAGTATAAAATTGATTATGTCCTTGATTCCATTGGGGGGCAGCATTTTGTTGGGACCATTGTTGTTGTGGTTGGCTCAACCATTGCTGAGTTCCTCATGTTTGGTTGGCCCATTTGGGAGATCCCCAATAAGGAGTTCCCCAGTTAGGTTGCAGTGGAGGTGACTTATTCCAAGATGGATTCCATTGATTATGAACCCAATTATTTTGTGGTCTCCATGAAGGATTGGAATTTTGTCCATAAGAGAAGTTACCTCCTTGATGTTCGTTTAATGTTTTTATCTCTTCTTCAACCTGAATAGTTTTTTTCTTAGTATTCTTAATATCAAACAGAAGCTCACATTGATTTGTAGGATGGTTTTTCTCACAGAGTTGACAAACATTGACTTTATCTAAAGGACACTCGCGCAACAGGTGTTTGTTTTGACACTTGGGACAATAGATTGACAAGGTTTCTAGGTTGAGATTTTTAGCTTGTATGCCATCTAATGTAGTGTTTAATTGAATGAGAATGTTTGTTTTCAGATTTTTTACTTCTTCACGGAGCTTACCTATCTCATTAGATCCTTTAAAAAGATTAGTTTTATAGATTCCTCCCTGAGTACGAAACAAATTCTGACATAACTCACATATTCCCTCAAGGGTCAGTTGAGATACATCACCTCTCCTCATCAAATCAAGACTTATTCTAGTGTCATCATCAAGTCCTTTAAGAAATTTTTTTTTGATAATCTTAATGCTAATGGCCTCTTCTCCACATATTTTAGAGAGGAAAAGGAACCTATCGAGATAGTCCTCTAAACTCTTATCCTCATTTTGTCTCAGTTTAAATAGCTCTTCCTTACAATCACTCACCCTATAGTAACTCTGGTATTTTTGCAAGAAAATATTCTCCATTTCCCCCCAAGATGTTATACTACCAAAACCCAATCCCATGAACTAGGGCATTGTTGAATCCTTCAAAGTAGAAGGAAAGAGATTCAACTTTTGGTTTTATCATTTTTGTAGTCATAAGTTTTACACAGGACTTTAAATTCAAAGAGAAATTGGTCTGGGTCTTCCGAGGAAAATCCACGGAAGGTTGGAAGGAAAGATGGGGAAATTTTCTTCATCGTAGTATCATCATTTGCGTATAAGGTAATAGGATAGGTAAACATTCTAGGATGTTGAGGTTCATTGTGGTTAGGTTCATCCCTACGATCTCCCATGATGTTCAAAGGAGTTTGTTCCTCAAAGACAATTTCCTCTATAACTGGTTGTTCTACCAGTTTATTTCCAAGTAAATAGTGGAAAGCCTCTAGTGGAATAGGCTCAAATAATACTTCAAAATTATTATTGTCTGAGCCTTGGGCCTCCCTAGGTATGATTGGTGCGTATTTTGGGGGGGTCTTTGGTATAAATTGTCCATGAGGGCCTCTTTTCCTGACCATGCAAAAAAGGAAGCCCACGGAGGAATTTTTGGTATAAAACTTGGTATTCAAACCATCTCCTAGTAACACTTAAGCACAAAGGCTTTTTATGTCCCCAACAATGGTGCCAAAAATTGATAGGTTGTCGTTAGGTCCCATTACTTTAGAATATAAAATTTCAATAAGTCAATTGAGTAGTGTCCAAGGCAGTTTGCAAAAGAAGATGATTTGGATAACTCATTTTAGATTTTTTGATTTTCTTGAAACTAATGAAATTAATTTTAATCTAAATCCATTTAAATTCTTAGCTAGAAAATAATTTATTCTAATAAAACTAGAAATACTAAACTAAAAGGCATAAGATAACTAATTTAGAAAGCATCACAACTAAACTAGAAAGCATGGAAATAAGAAAACTGAATAACTGATAGACTATGGAAGTGGGAAAATAAGTAAACAAACCATAAAAAAATTTCTTAAATAGTAAAATATTCTAACAAATACAATGAATAACTCATAATAATTAAAAAGAAAAGTTCTTTGGAACTTTAGACTCAACAACTAATAGACTTTAGTGAGTTTTTACTGAACATTTATCTATGTAACAAATAAAACAACATAACAGTAAGTACTTATCTATTTAAACTAACCTCCCTCGAGTGGCCAGCTCACGGGTTAACACTTCTTTCTCAAATCACATAAAATACAGGTTTTGGAGTCCTTCCATTAAAAACAGTTATCATCCATAGTTCAACAATTTAGCAATTGACAAAAGACAGTTATTTCATTCATCAATATTCAGAGATCATGTAAACAGCATAACGTTACTATTTAGTCTTATTCATCCTTTTTGAAATTACATTCTTATAGAAAAACTTATAACTAAATCCTAGATTCTAGATGGCATGGATACCATTGAAAAATTCTTTAACAACTTTAACTAACTTCCATGTCTTTAAAACTCATAAACATAAAGAAGGCTCGAGACAAGCCATGAAGTTTTTGGTAACATAAATTAAATAAATAGTAATTATATCTTTGATTCATTGGCCTGATATTCAAGAGCAAGTTCATAGTGTCTATCTTCAACCATATTTAAGGCATGTGTTGGCTCAATTTTTTGTAACAGTTGCTAGATGACCGATTATTCCCTACAAAAACACTCAAGTCAACCCATTAAACCTGTATTGGAAAATTTCCTCAATTGATAATAATAAATTGTTAGAATCAAACATGCTATGATACCATGTTAGAATTGGCTATGGATGCCAAGATCTATGGACCAAATGGAAAGCACAAAGAAGAGAGAAAATAATGTGACAAGAATAAACTATATTCAATGTCAATGATATGAGATGATTGTTTTTACAATGAGAGACCCCTTGGTTATATAGCCAAGGTGAGTACATAGGAGTGCATAAGATTATAACAAGTGTCGTAATCTTATGACATGAGACAACAATAAAAATGTATCACTCCACCTAAAGTGTTAAGGGATAATGTAATTACCACCACAAAAGGTGAAAACCTAATCACATGATATGTCCATGAAATGTGGAATTGATAAAATAATAAGATGATAAGTCCACCAAAGGTGGAAATTCTCCAACAACTCCTATGTGGTCCCTAAGTAAACTTAACTAAGGTGTAATTACGACCTAGAACAAGGTACAAAACATTTAATTACACCAACAAAAATAAAGTTTGCATAATTTTCCTTAAAGATAAGCAATTATTCATCCTAAAGTTTAATAAATTGTCATAAACTTAGGATTGAGCTTGTAAAAATAAGCTTTTCTTATTTCATTATGATGAGGTTATTTTTACCCAATCAAGTAATATGTTTGTTCAGTCCAAGTTTCACATGATTTGGTTTAACACTAGAAATTCTATAGATGACAATGTGTTTTTTATGTTTTAGCAACCTGGTAGGTTGATCTAGTGTTGTCTAATTGATCTACATCAACATATTTTGAATCAGGAATGTATACAGAGGCTATGTAATGCATGATGGAATCTCTCTGGGCTCTTTCATTGCTCTGCAAGTTTATATCTATTTCTCTCCAATTCCATAGTTTTTCTATTGTGGATATCTTGATCTCTATGTGTTTGTGCCAACATGAATTGATTTGAAATGACAAATGCAATGCATAAAAATAGTGTTACATGCTATGTGATTTTTCTAAAGTGGTATGTAAAGTTTTTTTTGGTCTCTTTGATACCACCTTGGTCTGGAGTTGATGTTTTGACATTTTTCTTTCTTGTCAAGCTGACTTGGCATGTTGGGTTGATTACACCAAGTGTTTAGATGTGTGAACAAATTTTGAAGATATGTTTCATGAAGAATAGGTCCTAAATATCCTTTTCCTTGTACCACATAAGTTTTCTTTCTATTGAAAATGTGTTTGAAAATGACTTCATTATAAATATTGTATTTCATGTTTATATCCAACTTGGACAACCATTTTGAAGGATATGGATGGTATAAATAGAAGATCAAAGTTTTTGAGAAGGTGTGTGAGAGTGTTGTGAATGTTTTTAATAGACTATGTGTAGACATGGAAAATCTACAATTTTGTTTTGGCACACTTGATCCTGATTACTAACATCATTTCCTCTGGAATCATACTCTCAACATTTCATCATATTTTGTCTCTTAATTTAATGAACCATTATTCATTTAATTAAGTCTTCCTCCTCTAGTGATTAAATTAATCAATTTAATTTAATTAATCTTACATCTTTGTTTAATTAAATAAATCATTTTATTTGATTAAAATCTCTAAAGTCCTCTTATTAAATTAAATAAATTAAACCTTATTTGATTTAATCTAACATATTCCTCCTTAGTTAAATAAATCAAATCATTTATTTAATTAATCATTTCCTCTCAATTCTGATTTAAATTAATTCATCTATTTGAGTCAAAATTGTCAAATCATCAAATCTCCTATTAAATTAATCAAAACCTTGATTAAGTTAATCCCTCTCACAAAAAATCCTCTAGAGAATGCAACTTTCACAATAAATCAATTAATTTGATTTATTTTATTCTCTATTTTCCCTCACATGGCATCAAAAAAGAATATTCCCTCAATTTGAATTCAAAAATTCCAAGTGGACTTGGTCCTTCCAACAAGGCATTTAAGGCCTCTTACATGTCTTTTGCTTTGAGCCAAGTGACATTAACTTCATTTCCCTTCCCTCTTCAACAAGTCATTTCACAAATTCAAATTCAAACTAATAGCATTTATTGGCACTTTGGCCAAAATGTGCACAACCATCAACCATTCACATAGTGACAAGTGGCATTCAACCATTGGATTGAAAGTTAGTCCCACATTGCTCAAAGCTTGATCATTCTTCCAAATTCAAATCTATAAATTGGAGGTTTTTCTCCTCATTTCTCAGCCACAATTACATGCAAATTTACTCTCTTAACATTGAGATCCAATTTTGTGCACATCACTCCATACTTCATCTTTTTCATAGCTAGGTTATGCTCAAATCTCATTTGAAGATTTGACCATTTCACAACCACTCACTTTGCAACTTAGGAGTTTGGAAAGGACCAATTTCAACATTCAATTGGCACCAATTCCCCCATGGGATCTTAAGTTTATTGGCTTAATTAGGATTTACATGCTTTTTTACATTGTGTTCTTCATTTTCCTAATTTGAGTTTTAATAGATGGATTTTGTGGGGAATATCTCATGCTTGTTTGCATATGATCTAACAATTTAACTTGTTTGTTGTTCTTGTGCATTTGCAAGTTTAGGGGTTCACACTGTGCAAATAGATTTCAACAAAATATATTTTGTTGATGAAATGTGCCAAAGATTTTTTTGAAAGATCATTAGGGAATGTGAAGACTGCAAAGAAGAATATGAGCCTATAAATGAGTAAGTTTTCTAAAGGTAGTGAGGTGTAGGCAATATATATTATTGAAGTAGTTGTATTTACCAAAGGTGGTTAGTTGGAGGTAACTAGTGTATTGAGATAATCCAATTATATGTTGAGGTAGTGAACCTTTGTTGTGAAAGTTGTATTGGGCAGGGAGTAGTGAACTTCCTTTGGTTAAAGACCATAAATACTTATAAAATTAGTTATATTTATGAGGCTATATTTGGACAATAGATCTAAGCATCTTGCTCAATATGGATTTTTCCTTGTAGGGTTTTCCACGTAAATCTAGTGTTATGGTTGTTTTCTTTGTGTTCTTTTGCTTGTCATGGTTGAATTGGTTAATTGTTAATAAATGGAAAGAATTTGAATTTGATTAAGTAGTTATTCACCCCCTAGTAATTCTATGTGTTCAAAAATTGGTATCAGAGCCAAGTGCCTTGATATAGCCTAATAGTTGAGGTAGATCTTGAATGGAATACATTGGAACTAAAGCTATATCAAAAGAAAATAATCCTCCAGAAGTCAAGAAGCATGAAGATATGGAAGGCATTAATGTAGAAGATTGTGAAGTAGACTTTGAAAGATAAAGTGTTTCATCACTACAAGATATAGGTATTGCAAGAAGAGAAAGTGGAGAATTAAATATGAAACTCAAAGAATCAAAAGAGACAATCATCCATTTTAAATTTCAATTTGAAGAAGGAAAGAGGATTACAAATTGCCTAAATAATAAGTTGAATGAAAAATTAGTGGAATGCTTCAAACTTGAAGAAGAAATTTTTTCCCTAAGGAAAGAATTGGAGAAATAAAAAGATCAGATAGATAAAGGCCTAAATCTTAAGAAAATCTCTAATATTCTTGATGAAATAATTAGTACTCAAAGATCTGTAAAAGATAAGGATGGCCTTGGATATGAAAAATGTCAAAACTCAAAGGTTAATATGCATGAAAAGAAAAAGGAAAAGGAATTTTTTGAAGATTCTAAAGAGGTCAAAGAAGAAAGAAAGAAATTAGATGGTGGTTTCAGAAAAGTCAGCAATCAGAAGAAAAGATTCAAGATATATCCTCCTAAACAGACTGCTAATTCGAGGTTCTCTCAATATTTTAATGGTTATTGTTATTCTTGCAATAAATTTTTCATAAGGCTAATGATTATATAATTAAGGAAATAACGAATAATTATATGATAAAGAACTCTTTTCTACAAAATTGGTTTTGTGAAGCCACTAACTCAGCATAACAAGATAGAACAAAAGAAGGAAGTTTCAAAGGTTTGGAGAAATAAACAAGAGAAAGATATTGAAGTGAGGAATGACATAGCACTTGTGCATTGTACACAATATTTAATAGTTGATTGAGATATAGCATTATCTCAAGGGGATTTTTCTTCTACAAAGTCTCACTACCCCTTGAAGAGAGTAAGATATTGTTCATCGCAGCATGAAAGGTGATCTAGAATAAGATAATCTAAAGAATTTGATTGATGAGAAAGATGGAGTCTATAGAATAGTTGTTTAGAGAAAAATCCTTTCTTGTGGAGGTTTGTGGAATGATTGTGCATCACTGTGAAGATACAAAATACTCTAGAAGCTACTTACCTAACAGGTACAAGGTTCATTAATTGAAAAAGTTAGCGAAAATGTGAAATCATTTATCCTTCAATTTGCACAATATTGGCTCATTCGAATTAAAATCATTTGTATTCAGATTTGAGGAGAAGGAGAAGGCATCAAAAGAATCCTATGATTTCAAAGTGGTGAAACCCTAATATTAGTTCATAGAGGTATTTTTAAAGTTTCTCATAAATCTTTGTTATAAGATTTAAAAATAAATTGCAAGCTACTCCAAAAATTAGTATATGTTTTTGATAAACCTAGGCTAAAGTATAAGAAATATCCTTTCAAGGATATGGAGGTAGATAAGGATGGTGTGTTTTCAAAATTTATTGCTGATGCAGTGTACATGACTGATATAAGGATTTGCATTCATTCTCCCTTAAATTAATTTGACCACATGAAGTTTGAGGAATTGAGGCACAACTTGTTGGATGATGATTATGTTGAGTATAAACTAGATTACACAAATGTTTCAGCTAAGGGATTGTATGTATGGAAGAATTTTCATAAAAAAATTTATAACATTGAATGGGTGAGAATTATTTTGAGTAGAATTCATGATGAATTCATTGTTTGGAAAAACACTACAAAATCACCAAAAATGCAATTAGGGCAGTGACGGAGTAGTGTGCAATCAGACCTATTTTAGTAATGAAATCTATGAAGAATGAGAAGTTTACCAAGTTAACTGGAGAAAAAAATTGATAAGAGGACTTTGAGAATAAGTGATATAAATGATTTACGTGTTAAGTATGCTACAATGGGAATTTCATACAAAGTATACTTCACCAACAAAGAGGGCTTCATTACTGATATTTCTATTCATATTGTATACCAAATGGTTAATGAAGGAAAGGACTTTGATTTATGTGAGTTGATGAGAGAAAAATTTTAACAATCTAAAGAGAATAAAGGAGATCAAATACAATTCCAAGTTTGGGTTAATTTTTCTTGCATTTTTTTGAATGAATTGCCTAGTTTTAAAGGAAAGGTTTGGAAACAAATTCTTTCTATTGTCGAATAGATTAGGAATCACATGAGAGGTTTCAATGATAAAAAATATTTCACTACTACCTATTGGGGTTTCTTCAAGAACTTGCAAGCATTAATGCAATATAGGGAAAGAGTTCCCTTTGATTTGGAAAGAAAATACAATGATGAGATAACATTTTTTGGTTGATAAGGATTATTGTTACATTGAAGTAGTGGAACCTAGGACATCTTGGATTCCTAAATTGTCTTATGTGGTTTCTCCTAATGAAGTGAAATCATACATTGAAAATCTATTGAAAAATATAAAGGATCATGTAGTAGAAAGGTTTTGTACCTCTAAAGAGATCATGGATAATATTATCTAGAATGTGGAAGAGACTAGTGATAAAAGGGTTGATAAGATGTTTGAGAAATTAGGAATTTCGTGGTACTCCAAGATGAAACCAAAAACCTCTACCCAAGATCCAAATAACATTACCTCAAATCCTCAAGAAACTATTGCAAAAAGTGAGCTTAGAAGATCAAGAAGATCAGCTTCTACTACTACTACACCTCTACAGCCCACTAAATCCATAAAAGGTACTTTAGAGAAAAGATTTGCATTTGAGACCAAAGTTGTTGAGAAAAATCATCATAGGGTGAAGCGAAAATCCAAGAGAAAGAAGGCTAAGATAGAAGAGATAGAGGAGGAAGAATAAAATGGTTAGGAACTTACTTACAAACCTAAAGGGAAAGGTAAGGAGAAGAAAAGAAAGAAAACTCCTTTGGCACCTCCTCCACATGAGCCTCTCAAATTGGATGCACTCCTCAATGGTATTGAAATTTTTGGCTTGTTGCAGGAGACTTTTGAATTGCATTTGGAAGTCCCTCTAAAATACAAAAAGACTATTCAGAAGGAAATAGTCATGTACATAATCAAGCATAATGTAGCTCTCAAAAAAATCCTTAAAAATGCTCCGGAGTGTCTAGCTCAAGTTCTGAGGGAGAAAAGAGAAAAATTAATTGATAAAGTTGGTCCCCCATGTCTCAAGAAGAAAGAGATAAAATAGTTTGGAAACAAGCTCAGGAATTAAGGTCAAAATAGAGAATATATATCCTCATGGCTTGTTGCAGGAAACTTTTGAATTGCATTTGGAAGTCCCTCTAAAATACAAAAATACTATTGAGAAGGAAATAGTCATGTACATAATCAAGCACAATGTAGCTCAACAAAATCCTTAAAAATGCTCTGGAGTGTCTAGCTCAAGTTCTGAGGGAGAAAAGAGAAAAATTAATTGATAAAGTTGGTCCCCCATGTCTCAAGAAGAAAGAGATAAAATAATTTGGAAAAAAGCTCAAGAATTAAGGTCAAAATAGAGAATATGTATCCTCATGAATATGGAGAAAGAGGCTAGAGATAAAATTTATAAGAATAAAGAAGTGACCAAGAAAATATTGAGAAAATGAGAATTTTTGAAGATGTGAAGAAATCTCAGATGTCCACTCAGTATGATATTGAACATCAAGAAGCAAAATAGGAGAGAGAAGAACATGAAACACATGATGAATAGCATGCTTCTCTTGAGAATGGTGTACATTATAGCCCTCCTCCAAAGAGCACTAGTCAGCAAGACTAGAAAATGAAGGAAGATACATCTACCTCCAAAGAACATGCACAAGAGACTTCAAAGGCATCATTTTTTTCATCCCCCATTGACTCTATAAAATATTTTCTTGCACAATATAAGTATATTTAATCTACTATTGCTCCATAATTTCTATAGTTCCCTATGTTTTATGGGTAGGTTGATATGTCAAGCATCTTAGTGTTGCAAAAATTACAACTTGGTGATATATTTCACTCCTCTACAAGGGAAGAAATCTTGAAGCAATAGGTTGATAGTTCAAAATCATTGCCAGAGATTATAAAAATCCTCATAGTTGAAATTCCCAATGCTAAAAGGGATTCCTCTTTTCCCCTTAGCGAATCAAATATCTAATGGATTCCTTCAAGGAACATTCTACTTATTTAAAGAAGCATGTTGAGGTGAAGATTCAAAACAACAGACTATTAGAGGCCTCAAAAAATTTTGCAAAGGAACATGAGAAGCTAAAAGGGTGCATAGAAGACATTCAAAAATTCATGGAGGAGGCTAAGGTACTATACCTTTTTTGTCTACAATGGCCTACCACCACCAAAAGTCTTAAGGATCAAATCAATGTCTTGGAAACTTAAATCACAAATGTGGTTGTTAATTATGATCTAGTATAGGAGAGTGATGGTGTCATTAGGGCACAAGTTGAGAATATACACTCCTAGTTAAATCAAGTTCAAGATCAAAGGGAGAAAATAAAAATCCAAGTGAAATAGTTACGGGAGGTTGTGAACTTAAATTTTGCATCCTTAATAGATCTCTTGGCAAGATCTAAAGGATTAGTGCAATAGAATCATATTCCATCCTCCTTGGAATAAGTAGAAGACACTCATGCACATCTAGTAAGTCAAATCGAAATCACTACTTCTAAAAATTTTTAATGGGACAATTCATTGACTCAACTAAATTCAATATAAAAGGACATCCTTCCTACTTTTCAAAGCTAATTATATATTTGTGACATTTTTTATATGTAAATTTGTGGAGTAGATAGGTGTTCAACATTCTATGTTTATAGAGAAAATTTTTGAATAAGGGGAAGTGAAGTGTAAAAAGTGTGTACATATAGGGGGAGTTCATATATTTTTATAAACACCACCTACTCTTTTCCCTTAATGTAAAAGGGGGAGAGATAATAGAAGATCTAGTAAGTGTTGCCATCAATGAGAAAGGGGGAGATTGTTGGAAAATATGCAAATAGTGTGTTGTTATTGATTTCAATAATTTTTGGAGTTTTCATTGATGTCAACCTTTGTAGATATCATATGCATTGAAGGAAAATTCATGGTTGGCTATGAAAGAGATGTAAGATTGTCTTATCTATTAAATTTGTTGATTGGATGCTATCACTAGTACAACATTGCACATCATCAATCAAATTTCATGGTTGGATGTCAAATTCCTTGTTTAATGAAGTTCAAATTTGTCTAAGGCATGGGATTGACTACATAGGAGCTCTATCAAACACTCTACATTCCTCAACATATGAATTTGTTGACCTTGTGGTTTGAAGAGTATCTCTACATAATTGAAAGGTATGCATATTCCATGTATTCATACATAATTTTACCACAAAGTGTTATGGAATTGTCAGAGTATGAATTTTCTAAGTCCTAGAGAATGTATGATAAAGAGATAATTGTATGTCTTTGCATTTCACCGCATCACAATTTTTTTCCTTTTAATTTTGTAGTTAAGTTGCTAAAGTTACTATGTTTTCTCAATCCAAGTTTTAGATGATTTGGTTCACCACTGGAAATTCTATCTAGATGGTAGTGTGTTGCCTATGTTCTGGAAACCTATTAGGTTGGTCTATTGGTGTCTAATAGATATATATCAACATATTTTAAATCAAGAATGTGTATAGAGGTTATGTAATACATGATGGAAGCTCTTTAGGCTCTTTGGTTGCTCTGTAAGTTGATATCTATTTCTCTCCAATTTTTCAGTTTGTCTCTTGTAGATATCTTGATCTCCATGTGTTTGTGCCAACATGAATTGATTTGAAATGACAAAGGGAATGCATGGAAATGGTATTACATGCTATATCAATTTTTTGAAGTGGTCTACAAAGTGTTTTTTGGTCTATCTAGTATCGCCTTAGTCTAGAGTTGATTTTTTGAAAATTTTCTTGTTTGTTGAGCTGACTTGTCATGTTGGGTTAATTGCACCAAGTGTTTAGATGTGTACACCAATTTTGAAGATATGTTTCATGAAGAATAGTTCTTAAATTTCCTTTTTATTGGACTACATAAGTTTTCTTTCTATTGTAATTTTTTTGAAGATGAATTCATTGTAAATATTGTATTTCATTTTTATAGCCAACTTGGAGAACTTTTTTGAAGGATGTGGATGGTAGAAATAGAAAATCAATTTTTTTAAGGTGTGTGAGAGTGTTGTGAATGTTTTGAGTAGAAAATGTGAGAATAGATTTTAGTAGGATCTTTTGATGATGAAATGTACCAAAGATCAATAGTGAATGTGAAGATTGTGAAGAAGAATATGAGCCTATAAATGAGTAAGTTTGTTGTAGGCAATGAACCTAAGGTAGATAATGTATTGAGATAATCCAACTATATGTTGAGGTAGTGAACCTCTATTATGAAATTTTCATTTAGAGAGCAATGAACTTCCTTTGGTTAAAGACCATAAATACCTATTGTAAAAAAAATTATATTTGTCAGACTAGATTTGGAGAGTAGATCCAAGAATATTTCTCACCGTTGTTTTTCCCTTGTAGGGTTTTCCACGTAAATCTAGTGTTATGGTTGTTTTCTTTTGTGTTTTACTTTTCATGGTTGAATTGGTTAATTTTTTATGAATGGAAATAATTTGAATTTGATTAAGTAATGATTCAGCTACCCTCCCTCTTAGTACTTCAATGTGTTCAAAAAAGGGTAGATCCTCATAAACATATCAAATAATTCTATGTAGCTTTCTTAGAGGTGTCTTAAAATGACACTTATCTTATTCACCTCTTCCCACATAGTTTAGGGGGACAAGCTATGGAATTGTTTTCTTGTCTCCAACATGGAATTAGAATATTTCAAGAACTAGTGGAGAACTTCATTTAATATTTCTCATATAACATTGAACACAAAATTTTCATTATACATCTATGCACTACCAAACAAAATAAATAGCCTAGATGTTCATTCAAAATTTTAATATTGAGATTGGATTCCACTTACGGGTTAATTACTTTAATAATTTTGACACAACCATAGAGAAGGGACATACTATCAAAAAGGCCCTCATAGCTAAATGACTTGATAAAATATTGTAGACATGTAAAATTGACTTGACACCTATCACACAACACTGAACAACATCAAACAACACTAAATGGCATCAAAACAACACTGAACGACATCGAACAACCTCAAGCAATGTAAAACGATATGGAACATCATCTCGAAATGACTCATAATCATCACGTAACATCTCGGAATGACTCGGAATCATCCCATAACACTTCAAAATGACTCGAAATAATCTCATAACACTTTGGAATGACTCGGAATCAACCCATAACACTTCAGAATGACTCAAAATCATCTTGTAACACTTCAAAATGACTCAGAATCATCCTATAACACTTTGGAATGACTCAAAATCATCTTGTAACACTTTGGAATGACTTAGAATCATCTTGTAACATTTTGGAATGACTCAAAATCATCCTATAGCACTTCAGAATGACTTGAAATCATCCTATAACACTTTGAAATGACTCAATATCATCTCGTAACACTTTGGAATGACTCAGAATCATCCCATAACACTTTGGAATGACTCAAAATCATCCCATAACACTTTGAAATGACTCGGAATTATCTTGTAGCACTTCGGAATAACTCAAAATCATCCCATAACACTTCATAATAACTCAGAATCATCACATAAAGTCTCAGATCATCTCATAATCACCCCGAAATAGTTTGGAATCATCCTGTAACATCTTGTATCATCTCAAAATCATCCTAGAATGCTCAAAATCATACCACAACATTCTTGCATCACATCACATCAAAATGACATCAAAAACCCTAATTCCTCTATTAATTGAATAAAACAACATTATTCAATTAATTCACTTTTTCATCATTTCAAACAAATTTAATAAACTTCATTTATTTAATAAAGTCTTAGAAACCCTAATTCCTCTGTTAATTGAATAATACAACATTATTTAATTAATTCATGTTGCATCATTTCAACAATTTTAATAAATCTCATTTATTTAATAAAGTCCTAATCCCACCTCATTTCATCCTAATTAACTAAATAATGCCAATTATTTAATTACATCGCTAAATCACATTATTTCCCTAAGTGGATTAAATTATTAAATAATAATTTAATTATGACACTTTCCCTCCAAAAATTTAAATTAAATAAAACTATTCAAAATCAATTATCAAAAATCAAATCAAACTAATGCAACTTTGTTTGCAAAATTCAAAATTGATTTGCACATTCAAACCCCAAAAAGGAATTAATTAATTAAATCAATTAATTCATATTCCTTGCCCACTTTCTAATTGAGAAAATTATTATTGCTAACTAAGCAATCTAATTCGTTAACTAATCCATCTATTTTGTTAACTAAACAATTTATTTAGTTAACTAAAACATCACATTCCTAACTAAGCCATCACAAAGTTCACTAATCAATCTATTTAGTTAACTGATCAATCACATTCCTGATTAGCCAATCTATTTCCAAATCACACAAATTTTGCAATCAACTTTGTACAATTATCTCATGTCTAAATCCTCTCAACACACTCTGACCATTGATCTGGATATTCTTCAAAATGATCTTGATCGTTCATTTCAAATCTCATTTTCTATATAACAAACCCCTTTCGTCACAAATAAGGATTAGAGAATTCATATACATTGAGAAAAAAAGTGTTGTCAAGATCATTCTTGAGAGAGAGAACTTCATCCATCATCTTCAATCAACCAAACACAAACAAACATTCATCCACACTTTGCACACGAACTTTAGAGGCTTCATTGTGATAAGAACAATCCAACATCAAGAAAATGCACTCTGCTATGGGATGGTAAAAACTATCTTTTGTTCTCATTTGGTAATTAGTAGGTTCATTATCATGCTTGTAATAGAATAGTTTCAATTTCATATGTGTAGGAGTTTCTAGGTCTTAGATTTAAGCTTTTTGGTTGAAGAATAAATTTCTTTGTCAGGTTGTTCTAATATCCCTTTTGTATCATTAATCTAACATCCTCATTCCCCCTCACACATTTTGGAATTCCTAGTGGGACCCTTGTCCCCTTCTCTAACATTCATTTGAGCCATTTTTGAAGTTGCAAGTCCTGAAAATGCTTTTATCATGGTTTTCACGTGCTCGTTTTGAAGACCTAAGCATCTGTCTGACAAGAAAATTTTGCATTTGTCAGAAGAATGGTGCAATTTTTAGAAGAACTATGAACTTATCATGGGAATGGTGCATTTGTCTAAGACTGGTGCATTTTTAATTTCCTAAGTTAGCATCTATCTGACAGGGTTTTGAGCATTTGTTTCTAAAATTGTGTAGTTGTCTGAAACCTATGCATTTATATTTTTTGTTCTAAGCAATTGTTCCGACAGACAAATGCACCAATCTTGCACTTTTGTAATAGGTTTTCACTAACAAGTGCTCTATTTTTTGGATGTGTAAGCAAGAATTGGCGGATCTGATGCAAGATTTCAATAATTCTAACATGTATATTGTAGGGAAGACAATCGGTCCCAGTTTCTAAATTACTTTTTAGTTAACTTAGGAATTTTCTTTGGTGCTCTAAAATTGAACAACACAAACTCACACTTGTTTTTGGTGCTATTAAAATAAATAAAAATTAAAGCTTTTTAACTTAGGAACTTTCTTTTGGTGATCTAAAAATGAACAACACAAAATCAAACTCATTTTTAATGTTGTTAAAAATGAACCAATTTTAAGCTTTTAAAGTATGGAAAATTTCATTTAGTGCTCTTAAAAAGAACAAAAACACTTCAGTTTTGGGCTCTAAAAATGAGCACATTTAATTTTTTCATAATTAGGAACCTTTAATTTCGATGCATAAAAAGAACGAAATCGTTTTCATTTTGTTGACGCATGCACGTTTTTTACATTTGTTGACTAAGATAAGACAAGGATTTCCTTTCTTAGAAACACCTCATTTGGAGCTCATAAAAATGAACAAAGATTTCTTTGTGATTTATCACCATTGATGTCTTAATTTCTTGATATCTTGAACACTTCATATTGGTGCAAGTTAAAAATAACTTTTTGTTTATTCACAAATTTTTGGGGATAACATCACTCGAGGTGTTTAAAATGAATCAAATTGCTATGGATTGTTCACTATGCATTCATTGATTGGAAAAGCTAAAGTTTTTTATCTTCTCCCCTTGCACCTTTTGGCAATCTTGGGTGAGTGAAAGAACATTTTTTAGCATTGCACTTTATTTTTAAGTTTACCTTAAAGAGGGGGCTTTCCTTGAGATACATCTCGCACTAGAGAACTCATTGCAAGGTCTCAAAGCATGTTTACTAGCGGTCTATATTAAAGGTTGTGAAATCATAAGAAATTAGCTTCAAGCCATGCTGACAACAGACTACACCTAATACCACACCTTAAATGGAATGGTTAAAGAGCCTTAAGTGGCTAGTGGGTGAGTGTCATATTTTGCATGCATAGTTATCACTAAGAACCAAATTTTTTTAGAAGCCACCCTATTATCCAAAAACATTCTTTAAAAGTGGTGCATTGGAATTTACTTTCAAGAAGTTACTTTCCATGTCCAACTATAGGACTGCACCATGAGTTGCATGTAAAATCATCTCTTCAGAGCATGAGGCATGCCTACCTAATAGAATGGTGTCTATCTCCTAGGGTTGCAATTGCTAGTTTATTTTAAACTTAGCTCGTTACATTCAAAACAATTTGACATCAAAATCTATGTTTGATTTAAAGAAAAAGAATGCATTCAAAACAAATGTTGAACAAGATGGTAAAACCACAAACCCTTTGATTTAGTGCACACTTGTGAGAAAAGCCTTATAATTACATTCCTTTGAAAAGATATTTCCTTAAAGGTTTCTAAACATTCTGGCTTTGATTTCAAGGTCATTAATAAAAGTAAACATTTGGAAACTATGGCTTGGGTTTTGTGATTTCACAACCTAAGTTATAGATATGAAGGTCACATAATTCCATACTTGTTGATTCAGTCCAAGTGTTGTCTTATCAGTTGCCATATTTCAAAACACGAAGAAAAATTTGAAAAAGAGTTGTTCACAAGATCATTGTTTGAACCAAAAAAAATTGGAAAGACAAAAGGTTAGATAGTCCCACATACATTATTTCCATTCTACCTATTTTAAATCAAAATCAAACAAACCATTAAGGTCATTCCTTCACTCAGATGTCCATGATATTAACAGTTATTTGGGACTCACATATAATACAAGTAGACTTTCCCGCAACATATCCTCTAGATAAGGAAGTGGAATATAGACCTTAGTTCGTCAACATTTTGATTCCCAAAGAATTAGTGTCATCCAAAAAAACACTCAAACCCTAGGGTCTTGAGCTTCATAGCAACCACCCCATAGAACCACCAACTTTATGACCATTTGGCAACCGACTACCCTAGTTCAACAACCAAATCTTGTAGCACCAATCCTTCAACCTAGTCTCACATATATCAAAGGTGAAAAAATAGACATCATAAGCAGGTTGAGAACCTTCATTTTTTAGAAAAATGAAACACCCCACCAATTTCTCACTACATCAATTATCCTAGACGAAGAGGAAGAGAAACCTGACATAGCAACAAAGAGACCCATATTACCACCACCCACATGTAAATAATTATCCCCTTCATGATCTCACGTAAGGTCAAGATCCCTAAGGTAAAGACCACAAGACATCATTTTAGACTTAGACATCTAAGTCCAAAAGCTCTCAAGAAACACCTTTGGGTACTTCACGAAAATAGAACTAGGTTGGTGTATAAATTCTACAAACAAGCTTCTAGAAATAATCCAAACTTATATTCCTTCTACTATTGTCAGAATCTGAGTCTATTCCAATATTTCTAGTATCTTACATAATTTGTAGGACAAAATTAGGCCTCTAGAATTTAAGTTGACTAGAAGAGTACACCACTTTCCCATAGGAGACCCAAGTTGTTTATGACAACCATAAGATCACAACATAGGAAAATAATGGATGCAAGAAGTAACAACACTAGTATCCCACCAGCAAACACCATGAATGATGGAAGTATCCCATGAGGATATAAACCAAGTGACTCTTTGATAAGTATTTAATATAAAAACATCCCCAAAACATGTCAATTTATTACCCAAATCATTCTTATCAAGGGTCAAAATATCAAATGGGGCAACAACATCAAGGGTTTCAAAATCCCCATCAAGGAATAAGTCCAGAACATCAAAATGCCCTAGATAAAATAGAGAGATATCTTGAGGAAATTTTAAAAACAAAAAAATCCAACATATCATCGATGTCATGTGCAAAGTTGGGACATCACATATCCATAACAAATGAGCATCATTCCACAAGCACCTCAACAACACCTCCAATATCAACAATATCAAGGTATGCCTCAAATGCAATATCAGGGTGTACCTCAAGTGCAATATCAACAACACCAAAATTTACCTCAAGTACAATATCAAAATATACCCCAAATACAAAATCAAGGAGTTCCACAAAATCAAGAGCAAAACAATCAAGAAAATCCACCAAGGATATATTACCAACTAGGAAGGAAATTTACCCCTTTGGGAGAGACTTTAGAGGTAATCATGCATGAACTAGTACAACAAGAACTTATCAAAATCAATGATAGTCCAACTTATGGTGAACCAAGCTTTAAAATCCCTTGGTATAACTAGTACGAACGATGTGGGTACCACAAAATCAAGGTTCACCCAATGAATATATGTGCTACACTCAAAAACCTCATCCAAGACCTCATTGATCAGGGAGAAATAGCTATTAAAAATGACATTCAAGGGCCATCTACCAATAAGAACAAAGATAATGTCTCAACCTCAAAATTTGAAAGCAATGATCAAGAGCTATCTTTCATTGATCACATTGACAATGTTTCCACATCATCCAGTGAGCAAGAGGAAATACATCAAGAATTTAATCCCAAGCATGATCAAAATCAAGCACCAAAGTCTAGCAATGACCCAATCGAAGATATATTGGTATCATCCAACCTCATGGCAATACATAGTGATGATCAAGAGACTCTTGATCCAACACTTATACCCAATGCAGAAAACCTATGCCAAGAGTCATTATCCATATGTCCACATTTTGAGAAAATCCAAGGAGCCTTTACAAGCAATCCCTTCTTTGAAATTGATCCATGTCAAGAATGTGATCCAAAGCATGTCAATTATGATACCACATAAAGTCAAGATCAAGAATCCCTATCATCTGACTTGGTAGATATCTTCCAAGACATCCCATGTTTTCCACAAGAAGAACAAATCCATATACCGAGCACACATACATCTACCTATGAGATGATTTCTCCTAATGGACATGTAGATTATCTTCATCTAAAACAAGAGTCTCCTACTCTTAATATCTATACACAAGATCAAGACATAAAAAAAGATAGAGACATTAGAAATGGATCATAAAAAATACTTATACATAAGTTATGAATTAGAAACATCCTATGGAGACATATCAAGAAAGGATCAGCAAGAGGACTTATACATAAGTTGTGAATCAGAAACATCTTATGAAGGAATATCAAAAATGAATCATGAGGAAGACCTTTTTGTGTACAAAAAATTAGAAACACCTCTTGAAGAAGCATTAAAATATGATATTTCATAGGACTAGGCCAAAGATATCAATCTGAAAGGTATCTCACATCTTAAGGAGCATATTAGTGAGGAAGATACCACATTTAAAGATCCACAGTAGATCAAAGAAATATTAGCACCTTGTTTCCAAGGTAAGACATATCACATTGCAAATAAACTCTCTCAACAGATTCAATATCAAGGTAGAGGATTAGACCTACATGAACAAGGTATCATAGAACTAGTGCAAATTATGGACAATCCTAAACATCAAGTTCTTGATTATTCAAAAATTAAAGGAGCTAAACATATCAAGAATACCTCCATAATATTGGGGGAAAATTTATCTAATGAAAGCATCAACATAGGGAGCACGAAGGGTCCTTATGACAAAATTGCTACCAACATTACAACTAGCCATACCATGAATCGACATTCGCACATATTTCCACCCTCTGATTGAGACCAACAACAAAATAAAAAGCTATATCAAAGGAAAAAATAAGTGATTGAAGAAAAAGAATTAGCAAAGAAAAATGGACAAGAAAAATTCAAATGGATACAAAAGAAAAAGCAAGAAAATCATCCCTATCAAACTCCATTAGTCAAAGAAACTATGGGGAAAAATCAAAAAGGGAAGTTCATCCATCAAAAATGTCTAGCAATGCAAAAGAAATCTTCAAAGGAAACTTACAAAGAATATCAAGACGTTGGTCCCAATCGAATCTCCATATCCACCCATCATTGCTCATCATCCCAAGTTTGGAGAGTCAAAGGTTCCAAAATATCAACTAATCCATCTAAATATGATATCCCTTAACACATTTTACCATCCATGATATCCAAATCTCACATTGACCATGTGTTAGTAACAACTCTTTATCATAAGGACTCTAAGGGTACTCTATCACGATTTGCACATTAAGGTAAGGTTAACTCCAATACCAACAAGGAAGATAATAATTATCAAGGGTTACATTCAAGCACCCATATCCTAGCAAAAAAACTCCTCCAAGTAGGATATCGTTGGCATGTCATGACATTTCAACGACCATATCAGCACCAAAAGTGTCTACATCAGCATCACCAAGTGGTTCAACATGAGCAAAAAAAATGTCACCATGATGAAAGCCTAGTAAACAGGCATCTTGTGTGACATCAAAAATAAAGAAAAAAAAAGTCAGGAAAAATAATCAAGAGAAAAATCGTCCTCTAGTGAGAACCACTATGGTGGTGCTTTGGATAAGTACCATGATGAAAACCTAGCAAACAATTGCCATGTGTAGAATCAAGCATCTACATGCACCATTTTAGGAGGAGGCATCTTAGCTTATCTATAACGAACCCAAGCCATTGTTTCCAAAATATAACTTATCTTGATCTTGACAAAGGTTTGATATACATTTTACACTTGCTTATGGAAAACATCTTGACATGGTTTATTTTCATTGCTCCTATTCTATCCAACATTATCTGACCATGAGGCATTGTCTAAAGAGGCATACTCTATCCAAAACATGTTATCCTATCACAAGATAATTCATCACCTACATTGCTAGACACTAGGGGAAAATGCTTGCATCTTTCTTCAGAACAAATTTTGATCTATGTCTTCTAACTCAGTGTGATCTAGGAATCGTCCCATCAACAAGGTATCCTGCTAATGCACTACCAAGGTAGCCTTCAAATATGATGACAACATGGAGTATTCCTTCACTTAACACTTCTAAGATATCAGCAGTTTCTTGAACCCCACAACTAGTTCAAGTAAGATTTTCTGCAACATATCATTTAGAAAAAAAAGGTGAGGAATCAATCCAATTTTTCAACATCTTATCCCCCAAGAAAGAGGGTAAAAATCCGCCAACAACAAGGTATACTTGCCAACGCACCACCAAGGTAACCTTCAAAACAATTCGTCCCAACAACAAGGTATACCACCAACATAATACCGAGTTAACCTTCAAAGATTGTGACAACATGGATTATTCCTTAACTCAAAAATTCTAAGATATCAATAGTTGCTTGAACCCCACAACTAGTTCAAGTAATATTTTTTGCAACATATCCTCTCGAAAAACAAGGTGAAGTATCAATCCAATTTTTCAACATCTTATCCCCCAGGAAAAAGGGTAAAAATCCAAAAATGACCTAGTAGACAAGACCCATTTCTATCCATTTGCACTTTTGTGATCTGCCCATGTATCACTTAAGGGGTGAATCACACATGAAAAACTAAGAGAAACCAAAAGATCCATTGAACCAAGGGGTGAATCATGAATTCTTTAAAAAAGGTAAGGTTGAATTTTTAATATTCATGTTATAACTCTCAAATTAGATAGTAGGATGACATATTTATAGCGAATAAAAATTAAAAGGAACCAAATGTGTATCATATAATAATCATTTATAGAAAATATAACAACATCACCAAAATAAATTTGTATTAACTGAAAAACATAAAAAATAAAACAACATCATTGGATTATTCCTTCACTCAAAATAGTATAAGATATCAACATTTTCTTGAGCCTCATAGCTAGTTCAAGTATATTTCCCACAACATATCCTCTAGACACATAAGTGGAATATCAATCCAAGAATTGTTTATCCCAAAAACAAGTTTATGCTTTGAGTCAAATGGTCGAACTACATGGTCTCTGCATGTACAACATAGGAAAGGTTTATCTCTAATCATCCCCCAAGGCATTAGGTCAGTCCCATTAGGTTTTTATCAGGATTTCTTCCAACTTAGTCAAAAAATAAAAAAATCCAAACAAATCCAAAAAAAAAAGAAAATCCAAAAAACATTCACAAAATAGCAAAACCCACAAAATTGGTAATCGAATCAAACAGATCCTGAAGTCATTTCTCACTTGGATACAGTTTTTTGAGGACCACCTACAATAATTTTAAACCAATATATTATGGTTTCATTCTCAACATTTCAAACAACACAAAACGATACAAAACATGATGACAAGTGATATTCAGGATGACAAGCAAATGCTAATAGGGTTTAAATGAAAAAAAAAATGCAAGATCACAACACCAATGGAAAATTAAACTACACAAAAACTAAAAACCACCTACACCATTGCAAAGATCATGAAATTCTACCCCATTTAAAAAAAAAACACTGAAAAAATACTTTTGTATGACCAAGATATGGTTGTTTGAAGATAGGGTAAAATTACAAGTCACAAAGCAAACAAATGCGAGATTTTAAGACAAGTGCATAAAACAAATATGAGATTTTAAGACAAGTGCATGAAACAAATGGGATATTTTAGGACAACTTCTTAAAAAAAGTGTCAGTTTACAACAATTGCACAGTTTTCAGACAACTACACAATTTCTGAATAAATGCTCAAAAACAAATGCGCCAGTTTTGAACAAATGTGTAGTTTTTGGATAGAAACACCAAAAACACCTGAAAAAAGCACCAAAACTGATGCAAATGCTCAAAAATCACTAGAACTTTTCTATTGACTAACAAAAATTGTGTACATGCATAACGAGAACGTAATCAAATGAAATGAGAAATGACAAGGTACATACTATGAAACCAATGCATTAAGGACATCCAAACTCTCGAAACACATCCACCTGATATGAGGCTCCTCAAATCCTTGACAATCAAAAAAAAACATTCAAATAATTTAAAAACACAACAAAACAAAAAAACAAAACAAACATCAACAGCTAGAACTTTCAAGCAAAAACAATCACATAAGAGTTGACTATAAACTGATAAAAACAATGCCAAAGTATCAACTAAACTTTTTAAAGAAGTCCCTGAGATATGCCTTAATGGATGCATTCCTATGATAGACATGACCAACAACGGATAATAGCCCCACCCTAAACAGATATGGCAAGTGATACTGCAACTATGTTTTTATCTTTTTATGGTCTTACTTTTTGTGATTTATTGACTCATTCCCAGAATCTCTCTAGGACAACCAAAAGGACTTAGAGAAGAAGAAATGGAGGCAATTGAGCATCATTTTGATTTGTTGTTTGTAAGATATTTTTGTAATATTACCATGGAAAATACTTTCTTTATTGAGTATGGAAGTTGTATCAAAATAATTTGTGAAGCAGTTACAAGTTAGGTGTTCTATACCTCTCTGTGTGACTAGTCCAAAATGTTTTTGATGAAACCCCCCCTATACTTTAAACAAATTTTTCTTATGTCCGGTATGAACAAAGATACTCTTTGTTTGTAGAGTCAAATTCCATGCAATAGATACAAATTCACCTTGCTAATTCATACCCTGGTGCATCGTATCTATTTGCTACATCAAACAGGATTATCCAAATAGCGAAGTCTCTAAAGCAAAGAAAAGTAACATCATCAATTCTATCCATTATCTAATTAACATCATCAATTCTATCCATCATCATACTTTCTACTAACTAACAAACATCGTCATATTTCTTCTAATTAACATCATTTCTCTATCTATCATCATATTTCTTCTAATTAACATTCATCCTATGTAGAACATCATCAAAACCATATCCATTCTACATCCACAAATTTTATCAATACATATCATGATGATAATAAACCAATTAAAAAAAAAATCATGTATCATGTATGGAGCGTTCATCTATCAAACATGCATCACATCATAAAATGAGAAAAAGTATGATTCCTTCATCTATATCACCATCACATAAACATACAATGAGGCTGAATTGAAGAAGGTATATCTCATATATATATCATCATCAAAAAGGAATATGTCATAAGTGTATACGTAGTGCCACAAGTGTGATAGGAAAGTACAAAATCATAACATATATACAAGGTCTTGACTAGATCGATGAATATATATTACAGAAATTTCTACAAAATACCTCTACACCATGAAACAACATGAATATCAAGTCCCAAAAATGGCAAGACCCCAAAATGCAATCCCGCTGCCTCAAGAAAGTCCCACTCCAATACACCAAACTGGGCAATAAGATCAAACAAGTGACAAGGACATCTCTCTCTCAACATGAGTGGATGGAGATTCACCTGCATGCGACATAAACCAAGATGTTAGGATTTCACTCTAAAAAATAGTGAAGAATCATAAAACAACACTTGCTAGATGACAAACGACATGTATGACACTAAATGAACACAAGCTAGGGTTTTGATCGCAAGCAGGATGACAAAATGATGCTTAAACAAAAAATGAATGAAAGTTAGGTTTTCACTCTAAAACAAATGAAGCAACATAAAATGACACATGCTAGATAAAAAATGACATGTATGAAGTTGAAACGGGCACAACTTAGGGTTCAGAATGCAAGCAAGATGACAAAATGATGCTTAAACAAAAAATGAATGTAAGTTAGGGTTTCATTCTAAAACAAGAAAAGCAACATAAAATGACACTTTTTAGGTAACAAAAAATAGTTCAAATGGTAAATGGACATAAGACAAGGTTTTATAATGCAAACATGATGAAGAACGACATTCAGGAAAGAAAATGGACACATACTAGGGTTTGGACAAAGCTAAGAGAAAAATAACAGACATAGACTCAATTATCAGATTCCAGGACAAATGCTCAATAAGAGATAGACAAATGTGCCAGTTCTGAACAAATTCACAATTTTAGGACAAGTGCACAAGATTTTGGGCACAGTTTTAGGACAAGTGCACAGTCTTAGAACAACTGCACAGTTCTTGAATAAATGCTCAGAACAAAAGTGCCAGCTTTGGAAAAAAGTGCCAATCTTGAATAGAAACTCTAAAATCACCTAAAAAAGGTGCTGAAACCAAGACAAATGTGCCAAAACCTTAAAAACAATGCATTTGTCTTACAAGACTTTGCACACGCAAAACGAGAACAAAAACAAAATGAAAGCAAAGGGTAGAAAGGTACATATTGGGGCACCAATGTCTGAAGGTCATCTATACTCTCAAATGAGCTCAAAACGATCTGGGGAAACCTTGAATCTCGACATTCTCCCTCAACAATTGACTAAATGTGGAATCCAGAGACAAGAATTAGTTAATAAAACTAAGAACAAATGATCCAATTTTAAGACAAATTACCTATATAACACCTCAAGGAAGCCCTAATTACACTTAGGAAATCTTCCTACTTACAAATTAGAAGCTCTGAACGAGAAACGATGCACATTAACATAAATATTCCATCTGAAAACATTGAAACAACAAATACAATAGTGTCAAGAGCCTGACCTCAAAACTTGAATTTTTTGGTCAACCTCTCAAGGGGGCAACACAGAGTCCTACCATCATTCCACTGAACACTGGGGCATAGTGGGGCATAAAAAATTTCAAAAAAACTTAAAAAAAATAATCTTTGAAACAAAGCAACTTGTACTTTGTATCAAAGAGGGGCAAAATGTAGACATGTGAAATTGACTTGATACTAATCACACAACACCGAACAACATCAAACAACACTAAACAACATCAAATAGCATTGAATGACATTAAAACAACACTAAACGGCATTGATTGACCTCAAGAAACATCAAACAATATGGAACATAATCCCACATCATCTTGGAATCATCCAGTAACACTCAGAATGACTCGAAATTATCCTGTAACACTTCAGAATGACTCGGAATCATCCTGTAACACTTCAGAATGACTCGGAATCATCCTGTAACACTTTGGAATTACTCGAAATCATCCTATAACACTTTGGAATGACTCGAAATCATCTCGTAACACTTTTTAATGACTCATAATCATCCTATAACACTTTGGAATGACTTGGAATCATCCCATAACACTTTGGAATGACTCAGAATCATCCCGTAACACTTTGAAATGACTTGGAATCATCTTGTAACACTTCAAAATGACTCGAAATCATCCTGTAACACGTTTGAATGACTTGAAATCATCTTGTAACACTTTGAAATGACTCAGAAACAACTCATCACTTTGGAATAACTCAAAATCATCCCGTAACACTTCATAATAACTTGAAATCATCACATAAAGTCTTGGATCATCTTGGAATCACCCCGAAATAGTTTAGAATCATCCCGTAACGTCTCAGATCATCTCAAAATCATCCTAGAATCATCCTAGAATGCTTGGGATCATACTGGAACGTTCTCGCATCACATCACATCAAAACGACATCAAAAACCCTAATTTCTCTATTAATTGAATAAAACAACATTA
This sequence comes from Sequoiadendron giganteum, assembly GCA_007115665.2. Taxonomy (NCBI): domain Eukaryota; kingdom Viridiplantae; phylum Streptophyta; class Pinopsida; order Cupressales; family Cupressaceae; genus Sequoiadendron; species Sequoiadendron giganteum. The sequence continues at coordinate 357,350,597 of CM021108.1, forward strand.
TTCAATCAATTCTCTATTTCATCATTTCGGACAAATTTAATAAACTCCATTTATTTAATAAATTCCTAGAAACCCTAATTCCTCTATTAATTAAATAATACAATATATTTAATTAATTCACGTTTCATCATTTCAAAAAAATTAATAAATCTCATTTATTCAATAAAGTCCTAATCCCACCTCATTTTGTCTTGATTAATTAAATAACGCCAATTATTTGATTATGTCACTAAATCACCTTACTTCCCTAAGTAGATTAAATTATTAAATAATAACTTAATTACAACACTTTCCCTCCAAAAATTTAGATTAAATCAAACTATTCAAATCAATTATCAAAAATCAAATCAAACTAATGTAGCTTTGTTTGCAAAAGTCAAACTTGATTTGAACATTCAAACCCCAAAAAGGAATTAATTAATTAAATCAATTAATTCATATTCCTCACCAACTTTTTGATTGAGAAAATTACGATTTTTGACTAAGCAATCTAATTTGTTAACTAATCCATCTATTTGTTAACTAAACAATCTATTTAGTTAACTAAAACATCACAATCCTAACTAAGTCATCACAAAGTTGAGTGATCAATTTACTTAGTTAATTGATCAATCACATCCCTAACTGGCCAGTCTATTTCCCAATCACACAAATTTTGCAATCAAATTTGCATAATTATCTCATGTCTAAATGCTCTCAACACACTCTTAATGTTGATATGGATATTTTTCGAAATGATCTTGATCGTCCATTTCAAATCTCATTTTCTATATAACAAACCCCTTTCCTCACAAATAAGGATCAGAGAATTCATATACATTGACCAATGAAGTTTTGTTAAGATCATCCTTGAGAGAGAGAGCTTCATCCATCATCCTCAATCAACCAAACACAAACAAGCATTCATCCACACTTTGCACATGAACTTTGGAGGCTTTGATGTGATAAGAACAATCCAACATCAATCAAATACACTCCGCTATAGGATGATAAAAGCTCTCTTTTGTTCTCATTTGGTAATTATTAGGTTCATTATCATGCTTGCAATAGAATAGTTTCAATTTTGTACGTGTATGAGTTTCTAGATCTTAGATTTGAGTTTGTTGGCTGTAGATTAGATTTCTTTGTCAGATGGTTCTAATATCCCTTTTGGATCATTAATCTAGCATCCTCATTCCCCCTCACACAAATATATACAGAGAACAAGGATAACACAAGCTCCTCTTATGATAAACCTAATTTTAGAAATAAAAAAATATGGTCAACGATGATGTGGTTGATACTAAGATGGCCCAAAATTTTCAACCCACATTAATCTTAAAAGCACTACCTAATGTTCAAACATCATAAACTATTCAAAATAGCTCATAGATAGGGCCTCCTATGTAAAATAATATTCCACCACATAAATATACTCCTTTGGGAGAGCCTATAAAATTAGCACTCTAAAAATTGGTCTAGTCAAACTTAGTAACAATCCCAAAAATCAAACAATAGAAACCTCAAGTCAAACCCACATAGTGGAAAGACAATTTTTTATGAGCACCATAGAGTGAAAGGACACAAAAGTCCTAATAATTTTAGGCTAAAGAATCTCATTTAGGACATAAACGATAAGGGAGACATTTCCATTGAGAACCAACCCAACACCTCTAATAATGATCATGTTGTAAGGCCTCCACTAATGCTCAGTCAACTTGGTGCTATACACACAATTCAAAGGAGTTCCTAGCTGAACAATTCACTAAACCCTCACAAAGACTTAATTTAATTATGAACGATGGATTTGTAAGATTTTGATGATGTTGGCATTATATGTGCATTCACAGACTCTATGCAGCCCATATCAGTGAGTATAGATTATTTACACACGTATAAGAAAATATTAAAGGTTGGAAAAGTAAATAAAGTGTTAACTTCTAAAATAGGGAAAATAATTTAATCTTCTATTGATGCTACGGGTACCTTTAGCTTAACAATGTAATTATTAACTACTAAACCTAAAATTTTCAATTTACTAACACTATTGACTCTGACTTCTAACTACTTGACCTCTCTAGAGAATGACTCAAAGACACATTACAGAGCATAATTCATGATACAAGATATCATTCATGTAATTGAGAATATAATTGAAATAAATGTAATAATGTAATATTTTAATCTAATAATATAAATTAAGGTGGGTGAATAGTACCTCAAGTGGCCCTTTCTCAAGTTGATGTACCCATAGGAGAAATCAAATATGTGCTACTGGAATCAACGAGTAAGTGCAAAAATATGTGGGCCAAAAAGGGGTCTTAGGTGGCCACTTTTTTAAAAAGATCAGGAAATACTAACCTTGGACGTGAAATTGAGGATAATTACACTCAAAATTTTGTGAAGCAACAAAAGCATGGATCGTAGTGCTTCGAGTCTACTTTATAAACTACTAATTTATTTTGAAAATGGTTAAGATTAAGGGGTTCAAAAGAGGGACCCATAGAAACTGGTGTTGTTTTTGTTAGAAAAACATAACATAGCAACTTTTGTGGGAACATAGCATGGTGAACTTTTTTTTAGTATTTTTAAAATTGCTTTGATGAGAAATTAGCTAACAGTATGTAGTTGATGCATAATTTTACTAATAATTTTTAATGAATATTTGATTTTTTACTAATTTTCAAAGTGGACACTTCCTAAAAAATAAAATTTTGGCTATGCTACCCCTACAAATTTTGGAAACTAATTGAATTTTTTTTAATATTTGTAGAATGGAGTCCAGTTTATAAAAATGTAATTTATTTGAAATTTCGATGAACGGTTACTTTATAACAAAAAAACACCAAACACTACTTTTTGGCAAAAAAGAGACACAAAAAATAAATAGATTATAGATCAAAGGCTTAACATTGTCAAAAAGTGAAAAAAATTACATTGTTGGATAGCTAAAAGAGAGCCTAACATTACTCAGGTGTTACATTTGTTCGAGTTTGAAACACATGCAATCTTGACGTTGAGCCCGAACCCGATTATGTGAAATATTGTAGAATTTGCAAAAACACGTCTCTGGTCATTGGGAAGGCCCTCCAAGCCTTTGGGTTGGTATTCCAAGGCAAAAATCAAGCCCAAGGAATGGGGATTCCCAAAGCAATATATAATGCACTCGCTTTATATGTTAGTTTTTACATGGTTTTTGCATTTGTACAAGACATGTCTAACCAGACATAATGCGAGTGTGTTATAATGTGTGTGTGTTATAATGCATGCACATTATTTCTTTATTTATGTTAAATGCTACTCTATTGAATGTATGTTTATATATTTATATGTTTGTATGTACATGTATTCTTGTATGTATGTAGGTATGTATGTATGTATGTGTATGTGTGTGTATGTATTCATGCTTGTATGTAGGTATGTATGCTTGTATGTATGTAAGATTGTATGTACATATGTAGATGTATTCTTTTACGTATGTAGGATTGTATGTACATATGTATTATTCTTGTATGTATGTATGTATATATTTTTGTATGTCTTTAGAGGGACAGGGAATTTTAAGAGAGAGAGAGAGTTGCCTAGGTAGGGTGGGAGGGAGAGAGCGAGGGAGATACATACGAGAGAGAATGAGAGAGAGTATTAAGAGAGGGAGAAGGTATGGAAGGTAGATACTAATACAAAGGGAGTGGGAGAGAAGGGGTTGGAGTGAGAGGGACTTAGCTAGGTATGATGGGAGGGATAGAGGGAGAGAGACAGGGGGAGAGAGAGGGAGATAAAGAGAGATTTATGTAGGTAGGGTTCCATAGGGATAGACTTGAGAGTGTGTGGGGGGTGAGAGGGAGAGACTTGAAAGATAGGTAGTGAGGTGGAGTGTAAGAGAGAGGGGGTGGAAGAGAGAGGGAGTGAGAGGGTGAGATACCTGAGAGATGGAGTGACCTAAGAGAGGGAGAGAGAGGGGGTGGAGTGAGAGGGAATTATCTAGGTAGGGAGGGATGGATAGATAGAGACAAGGGGCAGAGAGAGAGAGAGAGATACCTAGGTAGGGTTCTAGAGGGAGAGACGTGAGAGAGAGGGGGTGGGAGGGAGAGACTTGAGATAGGGGGAGAGAGAGGAGTTGGAGAGAGAGGGAGTTATGGAGAGATGGTGGGAGGGAGATAGAGATAGATAGATAAGGGAGCGAGAGAGAGTGGTAGGGATTGATTGAGTGAGAGGTATGTAGAAAGAGGGAGATGGTAGATAGAGACAATTAGAGAGGGTAGGAGAGAGTGAGGGAGAGATATGTGATATGTATAGATAGAGAGAAAGGGATATGGGTTGAGGGATTAGGGTTGAGGGTAGAGGGTAGAGGGTAGAAGGTTTAAGGTTTTAGGGTTAAATGGTTTAGGGTTGAGGGTAGACATTTTAGGGTATTGGTTTGAGGGTATATGGTTGAAGGATTAGGTTGAGGATCCAATGTATAGGGAAGAGGGTATAGGGGTTGAGGGTTTAGGGTTTGTTTGAGGGTTTAATCTATAGGTTAGAGGGTAGAGGGTAGAGGTTTTAAGGGTTTAGGGTTCAATGGTTGAGGGTTTAGTTTGAGGGTATAGGGTTGAGGGATTAGGTTTGAGGGTCCAATGTATAGGGTAGAGGGTATAGGGGTTGAGGGATTAGGGTTTAAGGGTTCAGGGTTCAGGGTAGAGGGTTGAGAGTTAAGGGTTCAAGGTTCAGGGTTCAGGGTAGAGGGTTCAGGGTTAAGGGTTGAGGGTTGAGGGTTTAAGGGTTTAGGGATTAAGATTTGAAGGTTGAAGGATTAGGGTAGAGATTTTACTTGGGTTTAAGGGTTCAAGGGTTGAGGGATTAGGGTTGAGGGTAGAGGGTATTAGGTAGAGGGTAGAGGGTAGAGGGTTTAATGGTTTAGGGTTTAAGGGTTGATTCTTGAGGGTTTAGGGTTTAGGGTTGAGTGTTTAATGGTTTAAGGTTTTAGGGTTTATGGTTGATGGATTAGGGTAGAGAGAGGGAGGGATGGATGGAGAGATGAATGGAAAGTGAGATAGAGAGAAGGAGATAAGAGGAGGGAGGTACAGAGATATATGATGGTTAGGGATCATATTTATAGGGTAGAGGGTTGATAATTTAGGGTATATATTTGAGGACCTATAGGGTTGATGGTTTAGGGTATTGGGTTTAGGGTATAGGGTGCAAGGATTAGGGTTGAGGGTAGAGGGTAGAGGGTTTAGGGGTTTAGGGTTGAGAGTTAAGGGTTTAGGGTAGAGGGTTTAGGGTATAGGTTTGAGAGTATATGGTTAAAGGATTAGGGTTGAGGGTCCAATGTATATGGTAGAGGGTATATGGGTTGAGGATTTAGGGTTTAAGGGTTGAGGGTTGAGGGATTAAGGGTTGAGGGTTGAGGGTTTAATGTATAAGGAAGAGAGTAGAGGGTAGAGGATTTAAGGGTTTAGGGTTTAAGGTTTGAGGGTTGAGGTTTTAAGGTTAAGGGTACAGGGTTGAGGTTATAGGGTTGAGGGATTAGTGTTGAGGTTCCAATGTATAGGGTAGAGGTTATAGGGGTTGAGGGATTAGGGTTTAAGGGTTTAAGGTTGAGGGTAGAGGGTAGAGGGTAGAGGGTAGAGGTTTTAAGGGTTGAGGGTTTAAGGGTTTAGGGTTTAGGGTTGATGGATTAGGGTAGAGAGGGAGGGATGGATTGAGGAGAGATGAAGGGAGAAGTGAGATAGAGATAAGGAGATAAGAGGAGGGAGGGACAGAGATATATTATGGTTGAGTATCATATGTATAGGGTATATGGTTGAGAATTGAGGGTATAGGGTTGAGGACCTATAGGGTTTATGGTTTAGGGTATCGGGTTTAGGGTATAGGGTTCAAGGATTAGGTTTGAGGGTAGAGGGTAGAAGGTTTAATGGAATGGTTGAGAAGGAGGGTGGATGGAAGGATTAGGGAAGGAGGGTATAATAGGGGTAGAGGGGTGAAGGAAGGAAGGGACAGGAAGGATGATTGAGAATGGAGGTTGGAGGAATGGGATGGTTCGGAGGTTTTAATGGAATGGTTGGTGGAAGGAGCAGTGGTTGAGGTTGAGGGGATTAGGTTGAAATGTAGGGGTGGAGGCAGGGGCTGGACAGACATGAAGGAGGGCTGAGGGTGGAGGGTGGAGGGTAGGGTGGAGGGGTAGGGTAGAGGGAACTGAGGACTCCATATCGAGGGCCTCAAATGGCCTATGGATCAGGCAGAGATTTAATCTTCCCATCTAGGATCAGGCCGAGGAGACATTGAGGCCAGAGGTGAGGGCCTGATGGCCGAGCATCGGAGGGCCCATGGTTTAGGATCGAGGCTTGGCTGGCTCCATGGCTGAGGGCACATGGTCGAGCCGAAGGCAGAGGAGGGATGGACAGGAAGAGATGGAGGGAGATAGAGAGAAGGAGAAAGAAGAGGAGGGGAGGGATAGAGACAGCATGAGGGTTAATCCCAAATGTACAGGGCAGAGGATCGAGAATTGGAGAAAGTATATGGTATGGAGGACCCATAGGGCCTATGGTTTGGGCTGAGGGTATAGGGCTGAGGTACACATGGTTGAAGGATTGTGGCTGAGGGTCCAATGTACAGAGTATAGGCTATAGGGCTGGAACTTTTAGGTTTAAGGGTTGAGGGTTGAGGGATTAAGTGTTGAGGGTTGAGAATTGAGTGTTGAGGGTTTAATGTATAGGGTAGAGGGTAGAGGGTAGAGGGTAGAGGATTTAGGGTTTAGGGTTTAAGGGTTGAAGGTTTAAGGTTGATGGTAGAGGATTGAGGTTATAGGGTTGGTGGATTAGGGTTTATGGTCCAATGTATAGGGCAGATGGTATAGGGGCTGAGGTATTAGGGTTTAAGGGTTGAGAGTTGAGAGTTGAGAGTTGAGGGTAGAGGGATTAAGGGTTGAGGTTTGAGGGATTAGGGTAGAGATTTTACTTGGTTTTAAGGTTTTAAGGGTTGAGGGATTAGGGTTGAGGGTAGATGGTAGATGGTTTAAGGGTTTAGGGTTTAAGGGTTGATGTTTGAGGGTTGAGGGTTGAGGGTTTAGGGTTTAGTGTTGAGTGTTTAAGGGTGTAAGGTTTGAGGGTATACAGTTAAGGGATTAGGGTTGAGAGGGAGGGACGGAGGGAGGGAGAGGTGGAGGGATAAGTGAGATAGAGAGAAGGAGAGAAAAGGAGGGAGGGACAAAGATAAATGAGGGTTGATAATTGAGGGTATAGGGTTGAGGACATATAGGGTTGATGTTTTAGGTTATTGGTTTGAGGGTATTGGGTTGAGGGTATAGGGTTGAGGGATTAGGGTTGAGGGTACATATGGTTGAAGGATTAGGGTTGAGGTCCCGATGTATAGGGTACAGGGTATAGGGGTTGAGTTTTTAGGGCTTAAGGGTTGAGGGTTGATGGATTAAGGGTTGAGGGTTGAGAATTGAGGGTTGAGGATTTAATGTATAGGGTAGAGGGTAGAGGGTTTAAGGGTTGAGGGTTGAGGGTAGAGGATTGAGGGTATAGGGTTGAGGGTTGAGGGTCCCATGTATAGGATAGAGGGTATAGGTTTTGAGGGATTAGGGTTTAAAAGTTGAGGGTTGAGGGTTAAGGGATTAAGGTTGAGGGTTGATTGATTAGGGTAGAGATTTTACTTGGGTTTAAGGATTTAAGGGTTGACAGATTAGGGGGTATATGGTTGAGGGATTAGGTTTGAGAGGGATGGATGGAGGGAGGGAGAGATGGAGGGATAAGTGAGATACAAAGAAGGAGAGAAGAGGAGTGAGGGACAGAGATATATGAGGGTTGAGGATCCAATGTATAGGGTAGAGGGTTGAGAATTGAGGGTATAGGGTTGAGGATCTATAGGATTGATAATTTAGGGTATTGGGTTGAGGGTATAGGGTTGATGGATTAGGGTTGAGGGTACATATGGTTGAATTATTAGGGTTGAGGGTCCAATATATAGGGTAGAGGGTATATGGGTTGACGGTTTATGGTTTAGAGTTTAAGGGTTGAGGGTTTAATGTATAGGGTAGAGCGTTTAAGGGTAGAAGGTTTAATGTTTTAGGGTTTAAGGGTTAAGGGTTAAGAGTTTAAGGTTGAGGTTAGAGGATTGAGGGTATATGGTTGAGGGATTAGGGTTGAGGGTCCAATGTATAGGATAGAGGGTAGAGGGTAGAGGGTAGAGGGTTGAGGATTTAAGGGTTGATGGATTAAGGTTTGAGGGTTGAGAGATTAGGGTAGACATTTTACTTGGGTTTAAGGGTTTAAGGGTTGAGTAATTATGGTTGAAGGTAGAGGGTAGAGGGTAGGTGGTTTAAGGGTTTAGGGATTGATGGTTGAGGTTTTAGGGTTTAGGGTTGATTTTTCAAGGGTTTAAGGGTTGAGGGTTTATGGTTGAGGGATTAGGGTAGAGAGGGAGGGATGGAGGGAGAGATGGAGACATGGAGGGAGAGGTGAGATAGAGAGAAGGAGAGAAGAGAAGCGAGGGACAAAGATATATGAGGGTTGAGGATCTAATGTTTAGGGTAGAGGGTTGAGAATTGGGGGTATAGGGTTGAGGGCCTATAGGGTTGATGGTTTAGGGTATTGGGTTGAGGGTATATATGGTTGAAGGATTAGGGTTGAGGGTCCAATGTATAGGGTAGAGGGTTTAGGGGTTTAGGTTTTAGGGTTTAAGGGTTGAGGGTTGAGGGTTGAGGGTTTAATGTATAGGGGATAGGGTAGAGGGTATAGGGTTTAAGGGTTGAGGGTTTAATTTTGAGGGTAGAGGATTGAGGGTATAGGGTTGGGGGATTAGGGTTGAGGGTCAAATGTATAGGGTAGAGGGTATAGGGGTTGATGGATTAGGGTTTAATGGTTGAGGGTTGAGGGTAGAGGGATTAAGGGTTGAGGGTTGGGGATTAAGGTAGAGAGTTTACTTGAGTTTAAGGGTTGAGGGAATAGGGAACTGAGGGATTAGGGTTGAGGATAAAGTGTAGAGTTTTGAGGGTTGAGGGTTTAAGGGATTAAGGGTTGAGGGTTGAGGGATTAGGGTTGAGGACCTATAGGGTTGATGGTTTTGGGTTGAGGGTTGAGGGTATAGGGTTGAGTGTATATATGGTTGAAATATTAGGGTTGAGGGTCCAATGTATAGGGTAGAGGGTATAGGGGTTGAGGGTTTATGGTTTAAGGGTTGAGGTTTGAGGGATTAAGGGTTAAGGGTTGATAATTGAGGGTTTATGGTTTAATGTATAGGGTAGATAATAGAGGGTAGAGGATTTAAGGGTTGATGGTTTAAGGTTGAGGGTAGAGGATTGAGGGTATAGGGTTGGGGGATTACATTTGAGGGTCCAATGTATAGGGTAGAGGGTATATGGTTTGATGGATTAGGGTTTAAGTGTTGAGGGTTGAGGGTAGAGGGATTAAGGGTTGAGGATCAAGTGATTAGGGTAGAGAGTTTACTTGGGTTTAAGGGTTTAAGGGTTTAGGTATTAGGGTTGAGCATAGAGGTTATAGGATTGAGGGTAGATGGTTGAGGGTTTAAGGGTGCAAGGGTGCAAGGGTTGAGGATCCAATGTATAGGGTAGAGGGTTGAGAATTTGAAAGCTAGTGGTCCCACTAGCTTTCCAACTCGGTGAAATTTGAAATGTAGTGGCCTATTTGAAAAAATGGGTCCAAAAAATAAGCTCTCTCGGTGATGTAAATAACTATGAGACCCTATTTCTTGGACCCATTTTTTCAAATAGGCCAGTTTAGGTTGCCAATTTTAGCAAATTATAACGTGAGCGCATTATAATATGAGTGTGTTATAGCACAAGCATGCTATAATGCGAGCGAGTTTTTTCTTGCTCTAAAAATGGTAAAAAATTCAATATACCCATGATCTCAAGGCCCATATTCTACATATTCTCTTGGTTATGTGCATGTTTTGATAGAAAGAAAAAAAAAAAAAAAATTGATGATTTTTTGAAGTGTGCATGCATTTTTTTCACATTCCACCACCTTTTTCATGATCTTTCCACCACGTTTGCATGCAATAGCAGGTTTTTTATGTTTAAACACATATAATATCAATTCAAGTCTAAATTCTTTTCGAGAGTGATATGTAATTGAAGTTTGTAGGGGAACAAAATTTTGAAAAATCCAAATTATTGAGGAGTTTGAAGAAAGAAGAATCAAAGGCTACATAATTGGGTCGAACTCCTCCATTTGAAACTCCGGTTTTTTAGGTATGTGAAATCTTTACACATTTTCTTTCATTCTATTTTTTTATTTTTCATATTCCATGTTGATCATTTTTTTTTTCATTATAACCTTAGCTTGTCAATGCACATTTTAAATTACACAATTCTTTACACTTGCCAATTATATTTTTAAACCACATCTCTTTGAGGGATTTTGTTAAAAATTTGACTTACCTTGTGTATGCTTCAACATTTTATATACAGATATATATGATAGAAGTTCTAAGTAAGCAAAATAATACATCATTTCTCAATCCTTTACTATGGATGTGCATACCACTCTCCAAAGCTTTCATTTTGGTATAGGTATGGGGGATGTTGGAAAATGTAGTTGAATTTGGTTTTACACCTAAAAATTTCTTATGCTTGAAATTTTCTAAATCCTTTTCAATAAATCTATTTTGTGCATATCTTGCAACCATTCTATTCCATGAGGACATATCTCATTGAGGTATTTTGTCAAATAGTTATACCAAGTAGTTTATTTCCTTGTCTATACTACCAAATCATTTTATCAAACAACATAAACAAGGAAATCAATTGTTTGAAGGAATCCTCAAAGAAATGGGGTTTCATGGTGATGTGCATTTTATCAAATAGCTAATTGCATTGTCTATGCTACCAAATTTACAATACATGTCTCTAAAAAATTGGAATATACTCCTCCCGCATTGATAGATCTTTGAATCTATTTTGGTTTTCATCTCAATTTTTAAATTTACCTCGTTATTAAGCTTTCCTCATCACTAATGTTGTGATATATTTTAAATTTTCCTTGATTATTCTACCTACAATGGATTTAACCCTTCTCTCCACTATTTCAAGACTCTTTAATCAAGGCTAAGTTAGCAACATGGGGAAAGGTGTGGCCTATCTTTCAATCATGGCATGGAAAAAGACAATGTGGTAGGGTTGACAAGGTATGGTGAATGTGAAAAAATTCCTCATAGAAATGGGGACTCGCGGTGATGTAAAGTGGTCTAAATTTTCTGTCAACAGAAAGCTAGCCAGTGGGCTCACTAACACCGGTGTTGACAAGGTAGGTGCAGCATGAAAAAATGCCTCATAGAAATGGGGTCTCATGGTGATAGACCCCATTTCTATGAGGCATTTTTCATGTTTCCCCTACCTTGTCAACCCTACCGCATTAGAAAGCTAGTGAGCTCACTAGCTTGCCAATTCTACCATGATTTTTTGGATGGAATGTCTTAAATAAATGTGGTAGTGTGGCATGCCATGATTACAAGATAGGATCAAAATGGAAGCATGGAAAAGGCATGTATGCAAAATGTGGTAGCATTGACAAGCTAGTGAGCTCACTATCTTTTCAATTCAGTAGGGTTGACAAGGTAGGGGCAGCATGAAAAAATTCCTCATAGAAATTGGGACTCACAGTGATGTAAATAACCGTGAGTCCCCATTTCTATGAGGCATTTTTCATTTTGCCCCTACCTTGTCAATCCTACTGCATTGATAAGCTAGTGAGCTCACTAGCTTTCCAATGCTCATGTGAATTTTTTGGATGGAATGCCTTAAAGAAATTTGGTCATGTGGCATGCCATGATTGAAAGATAGGCTCAAAATGGAAGCATGGACAAGTCATGTGAATTGTTTGACAATAATTTTTTTGTAGACATGTATGCAAAATGTAGTAGCATTGATAAGCTAGTAAGCTCACTAGCATGTCACTAGCTTGTAAATGTGGTAGGGTTGACAAGGTAGGGGTAGCATGAAAAAATTCCTCATAGAAATGGGGTCACATGTGACAAGGTAGGGGTAGTGTGAAAAAATACCTCACAGAAATTGGGTCTCACAGTGATGTACATCACCAGTCCCATGTGACAAGGTAGAGGTAGCATGAAAAAATGCCTCATAGAAATGGGGTCTCATGGTGATCTACAACACCATGAGACTCCATTTCTATGCATAATTTTTTCACTCTGCCCCTACCTTGTCAACCCTATTGCATTAAAAAGCTAGTGAGCTAACTAGCTTGCCAATCCGGTAGGACTAACAAGGTAGGGGTAGCATGAAAAAAATCCTCATAGAAATGGGGTCTCATGGTGATGTACACCACCATGAGACCCCATTTCTATGACGCATTTTTACATCACTATGAGACCCCATTTCTATGAGGCATTTTTTCATGCTACCCCTACCTTGTCAACCCTACCACATTGGAAAGCTAGTGAGCTCACTAACTGGTCAAAGGTACCACATTTTTCATGCATGCCTACAAAAAAATTATTTTCAAACAATTAACATGCCTTGTCCATGCTTCCATTTTAAGCCCATCTTGCAATCATGGCATGCCACATGACCACATTTATTTAAGGCATTGCATCCAAAATATTCATGTGACCTTTGTCTATGCTAGAAATAATCTTCTACAAGATGATTGTAAGTATTTTTTATGAAGCCTTAAATGAAATATTTCATTTATTTGTATGGATTCATTTTTCATAAACTAATATTTGTCCCATTACCATGGTACAATTAAAATTATCTGCCATGTCGAGGAAACAAAGAAGGAATAAACCAATAGACAAAGAGTATGAAACTAATAAAGAATGGATGAGGTAATATCATCAGAAGAATAATTTGGATATGATTGATGAAAATAAGCCAATTGAAGAGGAACCTCAACCATCAAAAAGAGAAAAAGCATTGGTGGCACAAAGGGAATGAATGTGAAAGCATCATGCTAAGACAAATTTGAATACCATAGTTGGAGACACACCCTCTACTGCAATTGAATATGAAGGTACACCATTAACCAAAGTGAATATGGAGGGACACCATCTACCACAAGTGAATATAGAGGGACACCATCTACCGTAAGTGAATATGGAATGACACCATCTACCGCAAGTGAATATGAAGGGACACCATCCACCACATCTCAAGTTGAGAGTACATCATCACTCAGATTTGACAAAGAAGGTACACCATCATTCCCATGTCAACCTCAAGTTATGTTGTCTATTCCACCCTCGATTGAAAGTACATGATCTAACCCACCTCACTTAAATATTAATGAAATTCCTAATGTTGAGATGTATGTACCTAGGAGAACACCACCTAGAATTTTGTGTAGAAAGACAAAGTATTTGATTAATATTCATGAGGATATTTTGCAGCACATGGAAGGTAAGATTCTAGCATGCACTTGTAGAAGATATGCTGATAAGATTTGGAATTTTTTCTTTGAAAGGCTAAATGAGACCACAAGATGTCAACTATTTGTTGAAATGATGTTAGATATAAAGTATAGAAACAACATGAAGATTATTGGTTTGATAACATCGAATGCTTCAAGTGAAAACACTATTGTGAAGAATCTAGTAGATTCTTATGAGAGTGTGGGTAAGACCTCATGCTCAAAGGATAGTAATGTCACCCGACCTATCACTACATCAACTTTGGTAAGTATTCAAACAAGTAGATATTGTCTCATTAGAAAGATGAGTAAATAATTGAGAATTAATAGAAAAAATTTATCAAGATCCATTCAGAGGTGGCAAAGAATTAAGGGTACTGATTTAAATGAATTATGGGCATTCTCAAGGAGACTCCCATGAAAATATAAACCAGTTGTTGAAGCATTGAGAACACTAATTGAAAACTATTGTAATAATAACACAAGGCCATCTTTGAATCAAAGGGATTTGGTAAGAAGGAGAATCGGTAGTCAGAACCACAAGCCACATCCAAAGAATTTTTTGGATATGACTCAAACCCAATTTTTTCATAAATTTAGACAAGATTATCCTCAAATTCAAATTTTTCAAAACTTAAACATTTTTATGTCAAGATAAATCACACATGCACTACTTGTTGTGGACTACATATTTAATTATCTAACCATTATGATTTTTATCATTCTATATGTTTACATTTGCATACTAATGATGTTTTGAAGGATTGTGGCATGCATGCCCCATGAAAATCTTCAAGAGATTTCTTATCAAAAAAATTATGTGAAATAGAGGATGGCCAAATATTCTATAGGAAACTATGCTTGGATGGTTCATGTTAGTGTTGTAGTGGCTTGCAATGCATGCCAGTATATCAACATATGGAAAGTACACATGAGCTGGGAAAGCAACTAGTAGAGTTTGGGAAGTATAAAATAGTGGCATACATACAAAAGATGGTAATCAAGAAAAAAAGTGTGATTTTGTTATTTAGAAGATTCCAATGTATTAGTTTATGTCTATGTTTCATGGAAATGCAGTGTATGAGTATGCAAGGCATACCCATAGAGATCGATGGTTGGACACGCAATTCAAGTTATGCAAGGACACCTTTCCATTTGGCAGCATAGTTTTAATGGTTGACTTTGAAAATAACTACACTCTACAACCATAGTGTGAGGTGCAGTCACAATATTACAACTCCACATAGGTTTCGATATTTTTGCACATAGCATCATTCATACATTTGATAGTATAGAGGACCAAAGGAAGTTATTGAGGGAGTGTCACTTTTATATTAGTGATGATCGCACACATTCTCCAAAGTTCATGCATGGTTGCTTCTAGTTGTTCTACAATGATTTGGCTCAAAGGGGCATAGCATATGGTCGACATATAATATGGTTGGATAATTGTGTAGCACATTTCAAGAACTCGTGCATGTTCTACTAGTTGAGCAGAATGCATGTCATTACAGTTGTTCATCATATGTGGAAATTTTATGAGGTCGGGCATGGAAAGGGGGAGCATGATGGTGCAAAAGTATGTGCCAAAAGAGCATTAGCATGAGAAGAGTTAAGTATAAAGACAATGAAAACTTGACAGATGCAAAATCAATCATTGAGTGGTGTAATGCTTTGATGGGTCTAGGTAATGAAGGTACGTCTTCAGTTCATAGATTTTTTTGGTTTATGAATGATACTAACATTGCACCATATGAGGATTGTTGTACACTGATAGGATCGAGTGAGATACACTCTTTCATTAGCTCAAATGTAGGTTCATGGAGTATCCATACACGAAAAAATGGCATTTTTTTTTCTTCATGTACAATGCAAGCCTGGGATGATTACGAGTCAAAGGAGTGGGTTGAGAAATGGTTGTTAAGCTATCTTAGCCCACTTCACACATATCGCCCTCCAACGGCATTGGAACTAGCATAGATGGAATCATCGATTGACTTTGATCACATATTAGATCTAGTTCAACCAGATAATATATCTACTTGCATATTTTTTGAAATTCTTATTGTTATCTTACTTTGTATTGTATTTGTAATGTTGACTAATTTCATCTAATTTTTTGCACATATCAATGTAGGGCATATTTATGTAGTAATTGTAGATGAAGACAATAAAGAGGGAACGAATTATTACTTTTCTCATTGTGTTGAGGACAAAAATAAATTGGAGGCCCCGATTATAGATGAAGAAACCATTGAATACCCTAGAAACTCAATTGTTGTTTCTGGGACGTGGCTTAGAAGGTACCCACAGAAGAGTGTTAAATTTTGGTTGTTTGAGGACTTTGACATGCATCAGAAGATTCTTCATTATGGAAACCTTGTCATGGCATCCAATGTTTGTTTGAACAAATATGGGGGTAGACCATTGAACAAGACCTTGTGGAAGGTGTGTGAGTTTGACCATGAGGGAATACTTGACACAATAAAGAGTAGAGCAAACCCGAATTGTTCATTGGATTAATTTGTAAGTATGCACATTAATTTGTATGATGCCAATGCTATCATCTAATGTTTATATCATGTATGTAGCTGATTGATGAAGTTATAAAACTTGTAAATGTAGCACACTTTATGTTTAGAACTATGGCAAAGGATACAAAGGTCAATGGTATTTTATTTTATTCAAAAATATGCAAAAAAATGATGTAGGATATTCTCTATAGATTAGCAAACTAAGTGGAAGATTTAATTGTGTTGTTTTTATAACAGGTTACAATTTTCCAAAAGGTTGGAAAGTAATAGTTTGGTTATGTTATATTCATTCTATATTCATGCTCTATTCATGAGAGGATATTGTGTGCAATAGGTATCTTGGAACTCCCAATGAAGATGTATGGCTAGGAGTGACTAAGTTGAGAGATTGGAATGCCTATTATCAAGGAAACATCAAGATTTAAGAGTTGTTGTTCTTGACTTGGAACCAAATGGTGTGGATTTGTTCTCTGTAAGTGCCTTCCATCTATTTTCATTTCATTTCCATTTTGGATTCTCTTTCTTTTTCTTCTTTTACTTTTCCTATTTGTAATTAAACTACTAAAAATTGATTTGTGTCTCCTTGCAAAAAATGCTGATTTATGAGTCAACCAAGAGAATCTTAGCCAGAAAAGCAATGCAACATCCTTATTTTTATGATCTTAACAAATCTCAATTCTGATTTTAAGCCATTATAAAAGTTTGTGTGAAGCTTAGCAAGGTAATTTCAAGTTATTCATTTGAAGTTAACCTCATCATGAGCACCTATGATATAGACATTATAAGAGCATCTCAAGTTTCAAATTATTCTATTCATGAGAGGTTGTTGTGTGCAATCAATATCTTGGAACTCCCAATGAAGATGTATGGTCAGGAGTGACTAAGTTGAGAAACTGGCATGCCTATCCTCAATGGAAGCATCAATATTTAAGCCTTGTTTTTCTCAACTTGGAACCAAATGGTGTGGATTTGTTATTTGTAAGTTCCTTCAATCTATTTTCATTTCATTTCCATTTTGGATACTCTTTCTTTTTCTTCTTTTACTTTTCCTATTTGTAAGTAAACTACTAAAACTCAATTGGTGTCTCTTTACAGAAAATGTTGATTTATGAGCCATCCAAGAGAATCTCAGCCAAAAAAGCAATGCAACATCCTTATTTTGATGATCTTAAAAAATATTAATTCTGATTGTAAGTCATTATAAAAGTGTGTGTGAAGCTTAGAGATCGAATTTTAAGTTATTCATTTGAAGTTAACCTCATCATGAGCACCTATGATGTATAAATTATAAAAGCATCTAAAATGTATGAGTGACATTGTAAAAGATTTGTGAGAACGAAGTACCTAAGGCATCCTTGAATTATATTTTTGGTTATTATAATAGAATCTTATAAGCTAAGTTTATGTGCATGAAAATGGGGCACATTGATTCAATATTTGATTTAAGTGGGGTGTTGGAATTCATATAGTTTGATTTTTTCCTCATGATTGTGTATTACCACTTGATAGTTTTGAGAAAGTATTGTAGCTACAAGTACAAGTACTTGGGTTTCAAAATGGTGAATGAAGCATATTAGACAATTGTAGCACAAACATAAGAATTAGGATTGCCAAATAAATCTCATTTTATTGTAAACATAATATTATTAATATAGTGAGTGTAATAACCATTTATGGTTACCAATCATTATTTTTCTTCTTTTATTCTCTCCCTATTATAACTAGCACCAATTGACAAAATTATTATAAAAACTTCATTTATTAAAACAAATCAACCTAATGATTATATATCAATATCAATATAGTATAACATCTATTCACATAAACATTTTTAGTGATATTTACTAAAATTTTGAAATTTATTGTTGCCCTCAAACATTTGTAATTCATGCAACATAATCCCTTAACAGTTTAAATTGAAAAAGGGTAGAAATATTTTGACTATTATCTAGATACCATGTCAGTTACAGGAATTTCATTTCAAGCATTAGGATCATGTAGGGCACCTCTACAATAATATCTCTTGGTTTTTGTTATCTTAGAGTCATTTTCCCATGGTGTCCAATTTTCACTTGATGGAAAAAGTGTCAATTAAAAGCAGTGTAAAGTTGCAAAGTGGTGTAACTTTTATTCTGTAGCTCGTGTGACCAAATGGACTATTCCATCATGTCTGGATGGGTACATTTATGCTAGGAATGGTCCTATTTTGCACCCAAACACATCAAATCACTCCAAGCTATGTTCAATCGGCTCAATCCCTTAAGGGTCCAAAGTAAAAAATGGTTACAATCTTTGATAGGCTATTACTCAAAAACCATGATGCTTATGATCTCCCCATCTAATCCTCATGTTTGGCTCCTCTACAATAACCTCTTTCGGTTTTCATTATCTCAGAGTCATTTTCTCGTCATGTCGAGTTTTCACTTGATGGAAAAAGTGTCAAATTCAAGCAGTGTAAAGTTGCAAAGTGGTGCAAATTTTGTTCTACAACTCGTGTGACCAAAAAAACTATTCCAACGTGTCTAAATGGTTATTTTTATGCTAGGAATGGTCCTCTTTCAAACCAAAACATGCTGAATCACTCTAAGCTACGTTCAACTAGCTCAATCCCTTAAGGGTCCAAATTGCAAAAGGGCAGCAATCTTTGATGGCCTATTTCTTAGAAACCATGATTCTTACAAACTCTTTCTCTAAGCCTACAAGATCATGTTGGGCCCCTCTACAATAATCTCTCTCAATTTTTTTTATCTCAGAGTCTTTTTCCTGTGGTGACTAATTTTCACTTGATGGAAAAAGTATTAAATGCAAGCAATGTAAAGTTGCAAAGTGGTGCAACTTTCATTCTACAACTCGTGTGACCAAATGAACTATTCCAATGCATCTGAATGGGTATGTTTACACTATTAATGTTCCTCTTTCACACCCAAACACACTAAATCACTTTGAGCTATGTTCAACCAACTCATCCCTTAAGGGTCCAAAGTGCAAAATGGTTGCAATCTTTGACATGATATTACTCAAAAATCATGATGCTTATGAACTCTTTTTCTAATCCTATGGGATAATTTTGGGCCCCTCTATAATAACCTCTCTTGGTTTTATTTATTTTGGATTTATTTTCTTGTGGTGTCCAGTTTTCACTTGATGGAAAAAGTGTCAAATGCAAGTAGTGTAAAACTGTAAAGTGGTGCAACTTTCGTTCTGCAACTCGTGTGACCAAATGAACTATTCCAACACATCCAGATGGTTATCTTTATGCTAGGAATCATCCTCTTTCACATCCAAACATGTTGAATCAATTTAAGCTACGTTCAACCAGCTCGATCCCTTAAGGGTCCTAATTGCAAAAGGGCAACAATCTTTGACGTCTTGTTACTTAGAAATCGTGAAGCTTACAAACTCTTTGTCTAGCCTAAGAGATCATGTTGGGCCCCTCTACAATAACCTCACTCATATTTTTTCTTCTCACAATCATTTTCCCATGGTATCTAGTTTTCACTTGATGGAAAAAATGTCAAATGCAAGCAGTGTAAATTTACAAAGTGGTGCAACTTTCATTCTACATCTCATGTGACCAAATGAACCATTCCAATGCATCCAGATGGATACATTTACACTAGGAATGGTTATCTTTTATACACAAACATGATGAATCATTTTGAGCTATGTTCAAATGGCTCGATCTCTTATGATGGCATGCAAAACAATCAAAAAGAGAAACATTCACATGAAAGTTGAGAAGTCTAAGGCTCGATCCCTTATGATCTAATATGAATATTATGTTTTGCAAGTGTTGTGAAGATTATGTATCCTTTGTTTCATTTAGTTGTTGCAATAACAAGATTAAATATATTGGAATCCTTTAATGAAACATCTCATGGAATACCAATTGAAAATGTGTTTTTTAATTTTAGATAAAGCATTTGATGAAACTCTTTGAATTAAACTGAATTGAGATATACAAGAACAAGGGAGCATTAGGAAATTCATTGCTCAAAGATATTAAATAATATTTCTTACCAAATTTGAAAAAGCATGATAAGCCCATGGTTGAAAGTTTTGTAGTGATCAAAGTGGGTACTAATTATATATTATATAGATCATAATTCTTCTTTATCTTTAAGATCTTCTAATTTTGGCAATGGTTTCACCAAGCTATGAAGGGTGAACTATTCTTTATTCAATTATTCCTATATGGGTTCATTTTCTTTATCTCACATTGCAATTTTGGGTGGATTAGTGCTTTCAAAGTATTGAGAATACTTTGGGTAGATTTATATCCATCGATCTGATGGACATAGAAATATGTCAAAGGGGTTTCTTGAAAAAACTGGTTGAAAGTTGGGAAGTTATCATGGAAAAAAATCCATTGATTATGAAAATGTTAGTGTATAATATTATGCCTAGAATATTCCTTTAGATATGTTTGCTAGTTGTTAGATTTTTAGGATAATGATTGCTTAGTTGTGCAATCTTGTATGGAGTTGCATGCATATTTTCTAGTTGGAATTTTCCATTCTAGAAGGCTCATCTCTTGATATATATATATATATATATATATAACTCATTCTTAAGAAATTATCAAGTTAATAATCAGTGCATTTCTTTAGAGTTAATATTTTCTTTTCAATTTGTGCAATTTTGTAATTTGTAACTCTACTAGTATTCTTGAAAATATTGAAGTTGTTTAACATCAACTATTAAAATTGTTTAGCATCAATCAATAAATATTCAAGAAAAACCATGAAGGACAACAATGAGCAATGTTAGGTCTAACCAATTAATAAGTATACATGTAAATAAGTCAAGCATACATGTGAATAAGTGAAGCACAAGTAATCAAATACATGTAAGCCTTGAAGTATACACATGAATACATAGTATACACATTAATACAAAGTATATGCATGAATACAAGGTATACACATGAAAACACATAAGTCACAAAGTATACATTGGAATACACGTAAGTCGCAACTTGTATACACCTAAGTTGTAAAGTATACACTTGAATACATGTAACTCATATCTATTGAACCATGGATTTATAATGTAAATATGGACACCATAGATAAAAATATTTGTATTAACCAAATAGCCATGTAGGAATACATCAATATATGTCAATATAAGTATAAAATATCTACAAAATAGCCATATAGGCTTATGATAATTCCATATAGGCATAGAATGTCAAATATATGCAATACAAAATATGTACAAAAATTCCATATAGGCATACAAAAAAGGGCTCCAAAATCAAAATCCATTGCTCTCCATGTGCTTGAAATAACATATTTCCCTTTGCTTATTGATTATATGGTGATAGGTCTGTCACTTATTTATTTTGAGGTCAAGGAGTGCTCCTGGTGCTCCTCCTAGGGTTTAGTTCTTGGTCAATCCTTATATGTTACAATAACAACTAAATACATTAATATGTAGAAATGACATTATAAAAAATGATATATTTAATAAAATAATCACTTACCGCCATTTGATGATCACTCTCCTCAAGGGAAATATTCAATTTCCCATGTTGTGGCGTGTTGAATCCATGTAGAAACCATCCAAAGAGAGGAATCAAGGATTCAATAGTAGAAGAAACACTAATCTCCATAGCCCTATGAACATTTGGAGGTGTATCCACTTCCAATATCTGAAAATAAAACAAAAAATTAGTCAATCATGGAAACTACAATAGTGATGCATATCATTACTTATAATGTATGAGATCATGAATAAAATTTTGAGTACTTATTGAATTATATATTTCTAACTATCATGCTTACTACTTTCCCTATCCTTAGCTTGTTCAAAAGCACCAATTTTAGGATTTTATCTATAGTTGCAAGGCAGTGAACCGTTTGATAAAATTCTTTGGTAGACATGTACGAAAACTATGGTAGCATGGAGAAGGCAATGAGCTATTTGAAAAAATGACTCAAAAAAATGTGGTCTCATGGTGATGGAATTCCATTACAAAAAAATGTGTCATGGCATTCCATCACTATGAGACCACATTTCTTTGAGGCATTTTTTCAAACAAATCATTGCCTTCTCTATGGTATTATGTTGGGATGGGGTGGATTGTATAGTGTGGTCTTGGTTATGAGATGGAGGGAAATCATGACATGAAGAGGGAGGGGTGGGGATATGAACAAGTGGAATAAAAGGTGGAAGGTTCCATAGATTAGTAAATTGACGATGAGGATGGGGACCTTTAAAATAATTTGGAGGGGAAATTTGGCTAAAGGCTTGGTTTCTATTCTTCAAGAAATGAGTTGTTTGAAAAATGCCTCACAGAAATTTGGTCTCATGGTGATGGAATGGAATTCCATCACCATGAGACCACATTTCTTCAAGGAATTTTTTCAAACTACTCACTGTCTTAACTATGATATTGCTTACTATTATGCTTTGATAGACTTTTTCAAAGCATCCATAGTTTTTTGGAAAGAACCTATTTTAGGATTTTAGTCATAGTAGAAAGGAAGTGAGTATTTTGATAAAATGCTTTGGTAGAAATGTATGAAAAATGTGGTAGCATAGAAAATGTGGTGAGATTTTTGAAAAAATGACTCAAATAAATGTGGTCTCATGGTGATGGAATGGAATTCCATCACCATGAGACCACATTTCTTTGAGGCATTTTTTCAAACTACTCGCTGCCTTGTCTATGCTATTGCTTACTATTATTCTTTGATAGATTTTTACCAAGCATCCATAGTTTGTTAGAAAGAACCATTTTTAGGCTTTTAGCCATAGCAACAAGGAAGTTCAAGTAGTTTGATAAAATGCTTTGGTAGAGATGTATGGTAAATGTGGTAGCATAGAAAAGGCAGTGAGCTGTTTGAAAAATGCCTCAAGGAAATGTTGTCTCATGGTGATGGAATGGAATTCCATCACCATGAGAGAACATTTATTTGAGGAATTTTTTAAAACTACTCACTTCCTTGTCTATGCTATTGCTTACTATTATGCTTTGATAGATTTTTTCAAGCATCCATAGTTTGTTGGAAAGTGCCTATTTTAGGCTTTTAGCCATAGTAGAAAGGAAGTGAGTAGATTGATAAAATTCTTTGGTAGACATGTATGGAAAATTTGGTAGCATAGAAAAGGTGGTGAGTTGTTTGAAAAAATACCTCAAAGAAATGTGGTATCATATTCCATCACCATGAGACCAAATTTCTTTGAGGCATTTTTTCAAACTACTCACTACCTTGTCTATGTTATTTCTTACTATTATGATTTGATAGACTTTTTCCAAGAATCCATAGTTTGTTGGAAAGCACCTCTTTTTAGGATTTTAGCCATAGTACTAAGGAAGTGAACTGTTTGATAAAATTCTTTGGTAGACATGTATGGAAAATTTGGTAGCATAGAAAAGGCAGTAAGATTTTTTTTTAAATGCCTCAAATAAATTGGGTCTCATGGTGATGGACATCACCATGAGACCAAATTTATTTGAGGTATTTTTTCAAATAACTCATTACCTTTTCTATGTTATTTATTACTATTATTGTTTCATATATTTCTTCCAAGCATCCATAGCATTGACAAGGTAGTGAACTATTTAAAAAAATTCCTTAGTAAAAAGTGGTCTCATGGAATGCCATGACAACCAAATGCAATTGGCAACTACTCCTACTTATTACTTATGCTATGTAATGTAATTGCATCACTACTTATGTTGACTTTCTAAAAAACTTTATTGTAGTTAAAATTTTGTCATCTATCAACATCTAGTTATTAGTTATGCAATGTGAAGTAATGCTTTGAGTTTGAAATATGTGCAATGAAATGTAATAAATGATATGAATATAAACTACACAAATCTATTCATTAAAATTCATTAGTTAAACTCTTTATTATATTACTTGTGTGAAGGCTTGTCTAAATCCACTAGCACTAGGATTTGTTCCCACAAAACCTCCAATATTAGCCTATTCAACATCCAAAATCAAATATTAGAATACCATTCATATAACAATGTTATTCACATGTAATAAGTTTATAATTTTTTACTAGTTACATACCTCAATAGTAGATGCAGTGGAGTAATAAATAGGTGGAGGGTCGGTGTATCTAGTATCAACACTAGGACCCTGAAATTTTATTACAATCATAAAACTAAATTATTTAATCTTGCATTTCAAAAATAAAATTTAATAAATTAAATTTAATGAAAATGCTAACATTTACCTAATTATCAATGCCATAAGCCTCATTGAAAATTCTAGCTACCCTCGCCATCTATGTAGTTTCATACATATCCTACGTAGCAGCCTCCTCAATTTCAATAAGGTCATATGTACAAATCGCCTCACAAACCTGACACGAATGGGGTGGAAGCCTACCACTCAAAGAATCCCTTTGATGATATTTGGTGCAGGAGCACCAAGTTGCTTTAAGCCTCCATGAGGCCATTTGTAAATAGTTGCTCTATTTTGTGTATTGGGTATTATAATAAGGTTTATAAAACCATTTTATAGGTGTTTGAGTCTTAGGAAGTCATATTTGAAGTCATTTATCAAATAATGTTTAAAGTTGTTCCATATTGTAAAAATTGTAAAAGTTGCTCAAAAAAGTTGTCAAGCAATTTGTCAAAAATGTCATTAAGGTGTTTTTTCAACAAACTAATTACAAGGTGGTTGAAAATAGTTGGTTTTGGTTGTAAATTAATAATTACACCCTCCAAAACTCGAATTGGGAGGTTGGAGACATTATTTGTGAAGTTTGATGAATGACAACCTCAAGTTTTGTGTACATTTTCTGATTTTTACATTGTTTTCAGGATGAAGGTGTGCATTGTACGGCTTGATATGGACTCAAATAATGTAGTATCATATATGTATGGAAAGATCTCTGTTTCTAGTTTCTAATTATTTTTGTCTCATTTAATTTTATTGAGTTTTGTGGAAGATATGACTATTTTGGTGAAGGCAGGTTTAAACACTACCTAGGGTTTGCAGTTTTGGGAAAAATGCAATAACTTTAGTTTCCACCATTGGATCTTCATAAAAATTGGAAGGTAGGTCTGTAATTATTTTATTTTAAATTTCACTAAAGGGATTGGCTTCATCATTGTTTTATGGAATTTATTAATGATTGTTTGTTGCATTGAATTGTGGGTTGTTGTGAGAATGATTACACTATGATCTAGAATGCACTTATTCATTGTTTGAGATGAATAATTTTATGAAAGTTGTCAAGTGAATGGAATTTTGAGTTGTGAATCCTCTTGCTCTACATCAATATTGTACTATAGGACTGGCATGTTGGATGACACTCTAGTTCAAAGATTTGATAGACTACAAAGTTTCTACCTTAGCACTCTCCTTTGTGATGAAAGGGATAATGACGTGCTCATGATCCGGCCTTGTGATAGATTGTCTCTCTTATCACCTAGGATCCTATCATGCATCGGGTCTATCTTGTGTCAACCCCCCACCTCTCCACTAGAAGTCCCTCATATCAAAATAATTAGGGATGTTTTTTAGGATGAACTCACAATAGAGTTTCCTCAAGAACTTTTATGGGACTTTGCAATTGTTACATGATGGGTAGTCAAAAATCATGTACCACCTATCCCAAAAATTATTCCTAATCCCTTGGTGGTGGCACCAATAGATAGGAAACCTCTTGGCATTAAGCTCAATATTTTGGTTTGTGCATGGGTCGGTGAATAATGAGCACAAATGATATTTTGTATTTTTTTCATCTTTTACTTCTTTATATGATAATTTATCTGCGTAAAAATTATTTGTTGCCTACCTCCTATTTTCTCAACCACTTAATTGTTTGTTGATTTCATCTACATTTTTTAACATTTTTGTAAGTGAACTGGCAAGTGTTCTTCTTTCCATGGTTGAAATCAATGGATCATTCAACCTTTTGATTAACTCCTCAATCTATTTTTTATTGTTTTCAATTACCCCCACTAAATTTTTTTGAGTTCTAGGAGGATGTTGAGGAATTGGTGGAGGAGATTTTTGTTGTGGTTGTTGAGGATTTTATTCATGTTCTTGTTGCTCTGGTTGTTGATAATTTTCATGAGGGTTTTAAAGAGGTTTTTTAGGATCATTATCATTTCCTAAAAATTAAACAAATGAATATAAAAACAAACTAAAACTAAAAAATTCACAACAAAAAACAAACAATCTTTACTTTTTTAACCTCCATCTCAATGTGGCAGCATTTTGGCAATGAAATTGCAACAAATTGATGATGAAAATGCAAAAAAACCTCCTTCCAAAATGTGAGTGTGCAAGAAAAAAGGATTTTTAGCCATGAGCAGTAAAAACAATAGTCACAATAAAAATGAACTATTTTTTTGTTTTTTTTTTGTTTTAATAATCTATAATGTGCTCATGTTATAACATGAGCGTGTTATAGGCTCAATGTGGTCGAGCCTTTGGCTCAGTCACACCAAGCTATAATGTGAGAATGTGAGCACATTCTAATGTGAGCACATTCTAATGTGAGCACATTCTAATGTGAGCACATTCTAATGTGAGCACATTCTAATGCGCTTGCGTTATAGCCTATCAAAAAAAAATTTAAAATTTTGGCTTCAATTTGGCCGCCCATCTTTTGCACCCACCCCAACTAATCATAATAGTAAATTAGAAAATCTTTATTGCATATAAATAAACTCTCACAACATGACAAGAATCTTAACAAATATATCATTCATGAGTGTATAACTATTACAACTAAATAATAGAAAACTAATAATGAAGTATTGTCTATGAAACAAAATTGGAACTATCAAAACATACATATTTAACTAGATCTTCTCCTCAGCCACCAATCTAACTATATAGGCACAAAAGGAGTTTTATTTGCATAAGGACTAAAAAAAAAAAATGCAAACAGGATTGACACTCTACCCTAACATTTTGATAGAGATGTGCTCTGTGAGAAGTCACATTGGCTTCCTTATCAATACAAATTTCTTCCTCTTGTCATCTTATTGGATGATTTGGTGACTCAATATTGACCACTTGAATAATTTCCTTCATTATTTCCTAGAACCATCATGTTCTCAGCATTTTGGACTTTCCCCTACAATCTACCTAGAATAGCTTGGTTGTGGGCTAGTCAATCCAGTTGCTATGGGCTATAGTTCTTCTGGTTGCATGAGATTAGTTTCATCTAAATTATACACATCATAAATCAACCATGAATTAACATAGTATCATATTTATTTTCATAATCATTCACACATTTATCCATGCAAGCATCATAATATCATAATTATATTTACACATGGTGAATTCTAGCTTAGGATGCATAAAATACATAAAATATATATAAGGTTCATGAATGTCTATGAGATAAGAAAATTGAAATGTTAAAATAAATAAACTAAAAGGAATAAAACTACCTATTTCCTAGGCCCATCATTTCCCACAACAAGAGTATTTGCTTGTCCTCAAGCAAGATTTTAGACTAGAGGTTATACTGGAGAGTCACTTCCCTAAAATTTGTCACCACATCAATTCCCTTTTCTTATCTCAGATATTATCCTTTTTGACATGAAATATTTTCCAACCTCATATTCTCTACTATTTTTTATTTCATCACACTTCATCCTTGTCCAATGTGGCATTGGATAGAGGATAAGAGATGGATGAAAGGTGAATGGAAACCATTTAAGTCCATTAATCCTAGAAATATCTATATACTTTTGAGATCTTCTAATAATTGCTATAAAATTGTACAAGGAGTGTGGTTCCTTTTTCTTTAATTCAAGGGTTAGTTCTTCCCATCACTTCTTCACAAACTAGAAGGTTTTATTAATGGATCATGTAGCTAGTTTCTTCATCCTCATGTAGTAATGTTCCCTCATACTTATTAGTTTTCTCCCCGCACCTCTATAACTAATGAGATCTAACCATTGATCAATGATTGTGTTGGGTTATTTTGATTCTTTCCTCAGTTGCAGAGCAATAGATTTCTCCCTCCCATTGTATTATTGTAATATTCCACCTCTTTTATGATCATTCCTGATATAAGAGGCTAATGCTCTGATTTGTAAATCTCCTACAAACATTAATGGGTTTCATTCAATCTGATCTAAGAGAAAAAAGTTATGTAAGTAAAACTCATATAACCTATCTTGCATGTTTGGTGTAGAGTCAAAGAAAGTATCTAAAAATTAAAAAATATATTCATTGACATTGGAAAATCACTAATCACTTGGTTGAAATGAAAACACAAATAATTTTCCTACATAAATAATGCATAATCTCTTATACCTGAGGTCTACATTTTAGAATTTGTGCAGCCTTGTCTACTACTTCTTCGATCTTCACCTTCAGCCTTTTTATTTCTACATTTTTTGTCCAAGTCTCCTAGTGTGTTTTGATATCAATTCATATTTTTTTTTATTTTTTCCATTCCTTCTTCTTCTCAAAAAACTCTTGGGTTCCACAATTCCACACCCAAAGACACCACAGTTTACATAAAGGGAACTACAAGTGGAGGAATTGGGCCCTAGGGTACTAGTTCCTTGTTTTCTACTTTTATGATAGCAAGTTGTGTCAATTCATCTAACCTAGACCCATGCTCAAATTTTAAAAAAAATTCCTCCAACTCTTTAATTCTTTTGTCCCTTTCACTATCTTTTTTGGTGTTTTTTCAATAAATTTTATTATTGTGTTATCATTTCCATAGCCTCTTGTAACTCTTTGCCAATATCATTTTTCTCAACAAAAATTATTTCATCTCTTTCCAAAAACTATTCATCCCTCTCACTTGTATAATCATTACCTCTGAATCAAGGCTCTTTAGGGTTCTTTTTCTCATTTTCCTTGCAACAAAAACATCCCCTAAATTAGATTCATAAGTACTTGTGTAGTGCCATGACTATGTAATAGGTGTATTTACATTACCAAGGAAATTCCCCTATGATTTTTTTTGTTTAAATTATAACCACATCTTTCTATAATTTTCTTGTGCCCCTCATTGGCCTTTTTCCCTCAAGGTGATGTGACCACCTTGTGGGTTTTTTTTCCCTGTGGAAGGTGTAGAAGAAGATCCACCTTTCCTTTTCTTGGCCCTCTATGTCTTTCTAGAAATGAGGGTTGCTTGGAAGTGGTTGTGGGTTGAGTTCCCTACAAACCCTTCTCCTCTAACTCTCCTATGATATGGGTAGTTGATGTATTAGGGGAGCCAAAGGGAATTTCCCTCTCTAACACAATAGGTGTCTCTTCTATTTATAGGATAGTAGGCTCTTCAAGGATACTATTAATTGGTTGCAATTTAGGAAACTTCCCATGAAACATGTGGAAATTGATTTCTCAAAATCCTATTTATCTACAATGTGACTAAATCAATATGTGATAATGTTGTGTTATTCCTTTTCCTTTTATACTTAGAGCTCATTCTTTTCAAAAAATTGCACAAAAAATTTGGAACATTCACATGCTTATCATGGTGAAGATGACTCAATAACTTAAAATGGACTATATACAACAAGGCTTTCCTACCACCATAGGTTAAATAATTTATTATGTAAAATCCAATTGAATCTCAGGCCACCTAAATTAATCCCTAGAAGTAATAGAATCCTCCCTTGCTATAAATTCTTCTCCTTCCTATGGTAGACTAGATACTTCAGCAATGGCGGCTTCTGAGGAATCTATCCTTAAGAATCTCACTATTGCTTCATCATTTTGTAATTTGGTAGAAAACTATTGTGTCTTGACCTCACTATACTTTGTAAGTTTCAATAAGTAATCCAACCAACCAACATGTTGAAAAATAGATAATACCAACCTATCTTCTAGCAATTGGGTGTGTGTTATTGGTTCCCTATGAATAATGTTATCTCCAATAATACTATTATTGTTCTACAATTCCTTAATTATTTGTCTATCACTCCAAATAAATTGCCTTCAAAATATTTGTATGCTTGAAACCTCTCAATTCAATTTCCTTTAACCCTCTTTCTCTCTAATCTTGTCTTGTTTGAAAATTGGAGGAAAAATAAAATGGAAAAAATCTTGCAAAGAGTTTTTGAAGATCAAGAAAATAAAGAAACCTCCCCCAACTAAAGTTACTAAGTGTCCTCACGTAGTGGTATGGTTTTGGTAGAGGGTTAAATGAAATGTAGTGGGAAATAAATTTAGATATGAAGCATGCACGAAGTAATGTATAAACATGTTGAAAATCAATAATCGCTATGTTAATTATGAGAAGTTAATGCATGTACCTATAGAAATGTGTTGGAATGAAACTAAACTTGTGTGAAGTGATTGTTGATAGCCTATAGTTGAATGTGAAATGACTTGTTTTAATTCCAATTAAAATCATACAAAGGCAATTTGATGCCTTTAAACTGCTATTCTTTTAGGGAATGCA
The DNA here is from genome assembly GCA_007115665.2 of Sequoiadendron giganteum. Taxonomy (NCBI): domain Eukaryota; kingdom Viridiplantae; phylum Streptophyta; class Pinopsida; order Cupressales; family Cupressaceae; genus Sequoiadendron; species Sequoiadendron giganteum. The sequence continues at coordinate 357,380,853 of CM021108.1, forward strand.
GGGTTTGGACTTTGATTGGTTTGGTTAACTTGCTTTGACTCAAACTCCTTAGGTTGGTTGTCTAAGGTCTCTATTATGATTTCCTTATCAAGAAATTCAGTAATTTGATGGGATGAAGGCCCAAACAAAATTTTTCCTAATCTGAGGTGGACATTAATCACCTCTACCCCATATTTACGGTATTAAACATCTTCATTAACATAATCCTATTGAAAAGGATTGTTATTGGGGTTAGGTATAGGTTGGGCTGGCAGTTGAGGTGCTCTAGGTGGTTGTGGTGTTGGATTTTTTTGGTTTGGCATAATAGCCTATTGTTGTGGTTTTAGGGGTTGTTGCAATTATTGATATTCATGTTTTGACTTTTCCACTACTGACCTCTTTGCCACTGAGGTTGCCATTGGTTTTGTTGGGGTGACCATTGAGAATTATAGTTAGATCCTTGAAGATTTTTTGGTGGCCACATGGTTATTTTCTATTGATTCCAATTCTAGTTTGATGAATTGAACATTGTTGGTTTTGCATATTGGCCAAAGAATGAGGGTTCCAATTAGAAAGATTTGAGTTGTTACTAGGAAATGGCATTTAATTCAAAGGACCTTAGGGCATACCTTGTATTGGTTGACATGGTTTCCTTTGAGCTATGTAGAAAACTTATCCATCTTCACCTTCATGTACATGAAAGTCTAATGTCCCTATTGGAAAAAAAGGGATAGACAACTAAGAGGGGGGGTGAACCAGTTGTTACAAAAATTAAGCTTATTCAACCTTAAACAACTTTTAATCTCAGATCTGATAATTAACAATGAAATCATAAATCAATAACAGATCAAAGACACATGAACACCAAGATTTGTATACATGGAAACCTTGTTAGGGGAAAAACCATGATGGATATTAGTCCACAAGATTATACCCTATTAGAAGTATAATGAAACAAATTAATAGGGAATGCACATACATTCAGGCACATTGCCTAGAGCTCACTGCTAAAAGGGAAGGCTCGCTGCCTTACATAATACAATCAGATTAAATCAATTTGATGAGGTTGAACTAAGAAATTAGCTTCTATAAAATCTTGATTACAGTTCTGGTTAGGCATAGAAACACTTCTTCACACTTCACTCAATCTTCTTCACACTCTACTCAATCTTCTTCACACTTTTCTCTGCACTTAAATGATCTAATATTTATTCACACATACCTTGCATACATTTACTAGACATAATCTGAGCATACTTTAAAATGAATAATCAATCACTCTTATATATTCGCTACACAGATTTACATCAACAACTCTATCGGCCACAAATAAAGAATAAATTACAAATGTTGGCCTCAATACATGAAAAAATCTTAATGTGCACCAACCTAAGTTGGTCACAACATATTGAGGACCTAAATCAACATCCTCAAACATGCCAAACAATAAAATATTAATCCATAAGGATCCGCAACATGCTACCACCATCATGTCGGCCAAGAACATTAAAACCTTAAAAACACAAGGAAAAATCTTTAATCACGAGCACATTGATGAATTTGGATGTACCAAATTGATAGAGAATGATCTAGAAACATCATTGAACACCTCAAGAACATACGTAACAACTCAATTCACCAGATTTACAGTATCATCTTCCAGAAACACCTGCTACAGTAACTAAACAACTGTAGGAACATAGAACTTCATAACTTCCTCAATTCATGATGTGTACCACTAAAAATTTTGGACAACATACAAGATAAGCTCATAAACAAACCCTTTAGTGTGCACCTCCTGGTCATTAACATACCAAAAAAATTATCACTCAAACCTTCTCAGCTTCACTAGCTGCCTATAATATATTTATTACAATTTTATCTATATCTTTGACATATACAACCTTTAGAATCACCAATGCTAATAGTGTTGACATCAATTACAACCACATATCAGCAACACAACCACAACATCCAAAAATCTCCCCCCTTGGCACTGATGGAAACACATGATGTGAAAAATAATACCAACAACACAACTGGTTGTTCACATACTTCTCTTCCTTTGATTTGTAGTTCTCTTCTCATAGCTCTTCCCTCCCTTTCTTGACTCTTCTCCCTCTTACTTCAAGATTTTTTCACGTTTTTCTTCTCCCCCTTTGACATCAATGGTGAAGTTACACATGCTCTAATCCACATATCATTTGAAACATTTGACTACTCCCCCTAAGTAGCAGTCACCACAACATCAATCCAAAAAAAGATCTGATTGTAAGTCCATGGATTGATGCAAATACTTGCATCTTAGTTCATATTAGGAGGGTAAACTACCCCTAACTTGCCTCTAAGATACTCAAAAGTATCCTTAGGAAATGGTTTAGTAAAGATATCTATAATTTGTTCCTTTGTAGGAACATATTCCAATTTGACCTCTTTATCACTCAACTTGTCTCTCAAAAAGTGATACTTGATAGATATATGTTTTTTTTTAAGTGTAGCCCCAGATTCTTAGAAATGTTTATGGCACTTGAATTACCACAAAATATAGCAATAGGCTCATCATACTCAACTTTGATATCTCTTAGCATCTACTTCATCCATAGCACTTGGGTACAATTATTTGCAACAACAATATATTTTGCCTCAACAGTAGATAGAGAGATGGAATTCTACTTCTTAATTAGCCAAGATATTAGCTTCTTCCCCAAGAATGCACAACCACTTGTTCTTTTCCTTTGATTTACATCTCCTACCCAATCTGCATCTGTAAAGGAATTCAGAGTAAGATCATCATCCTTTGGATACCATAATCCAAAGTCAACTATTCCTTTCAAGTATCTAAATATTCTCTTTATTGTAGTCACATGTGATTCCTTTTGATCAGCTTGATATCTAGCAACCATGCACGTAGCATTCATAATGTCTAGTCTTTTCTGGGTCAAATATAACAATCCACTAATCATTGACCTATATCTTGTTTGATTAGCCTTAGGATAATCATCATTTTGAGATAGTTTGCATCTGGTTACCATGGGTGTACCAACTAGATTTTCATCTTCCATACCAAATGTTTTCATTAACTCTCTCACATACTTGGACTGAGAAATAAATATTTCATCATTTAACTGAGTAATTTGCAATCCTAAAAATAATTTTATTTCTCCTATCATTGACATTTCAAATTCTCTTTTTATTTCATCAAAAAAATTCATGCACAAGTCATCATCACCTTCAAAAATAATGTCATCAACAAATACTTCAATAATCAACTCCTTATCTTGATCTAGTTTGAAATACATATTGTTTTCAGCATTACCTTTATTGAATCCAAGCTTCAACAAGTATTTATTCAGTCTTGAATGCCAAGCTCTAGGGGATTTTTTGAGTCCATATAGTGCTTTCTTCAACCGAAACACCATATCCTTTCATCAGTCAATTTAAATCCATTTGGTTGCTCAACATAAATATCTTCTTCTAATTCACCATTTAGAAATGCTAACTTCACATCCCATTGATATACTTTGTAGTTCTTTAAAGTAGCATAAGCAAGAAATAACCTTACAACTTCAATTCTAGCAACAAGGGAAAACATTTCTTCAAAATAAATACCTTCCATCTATAAGTATCCTTTACATACCAGTCTTGTTTTATTCCTGATCACTTCACATTGTTCATTCAGCTTATTCTAAAACACCCATTTGGTTCCAATCAGATTTTTGTCTTGAGATCTAGGAACAAGAATCCATGTATCATTTTTCTCTATCTGCATCAGTTCTTCCTTCATTTCTTCCATCCAATGTTCATCTTTACATGCTTCATTGGCATTGCTAGGATCAGTCTTGGATATTAGACAATACTATTTTTCAATTCTTCTTCTAGTTTGTACACCTTTGTTCTTGTCTCCTATGATCTGACTTTTAGAATGACTTTGTTTTACATACCTTGGTGTTTTGGGTTTTTTTCTTTCTTCTATATTTCCACTATCTTCTTCTTCATGATTTTCTTGATTCACCAGAACATTATGAGTTTGATTTTGTGACTGTGCATTCTTTCCATTATCAGTACTATCTTTTTGGTCATTTGAGTCGTATCCACAATATAGATGATCTTTCAATATCCTCATCAACTCTGACATTTGCACTTTCAACCATTTTCTTCAATATTTTATTATAACACTGGTAGGCTTTGCTCTTAGTAGAGTATCCTAGAAATATTCCTTCATCACTTCTAGCTTCAAACTTTCTTATATCTTCATCTCTTTTAATATAACATCTGCTTCCAAATATTTTGAAATACTTAACAATAGGTTTATGACCAAACTATAGCTCAAAAAGAGTCTTACCATAATTACTATTAACATTCACCCAGTTGATAGTATACACAGTAGTGCTTATAGCTTCTCTCGAGTAGAAATGAGGAACATTACCTTCCAACATCATAGTTTTGGCAGCATCTAAGATTGTTTTATTCTTTCTCTCAACAACTTTGTTTTGTTGTGGAGTCTGAGGAGATAATAGTTGTCTTTTTATTCCATGCTCTTCACATAATGAATTGAACTCCCAGGAAATGAATTCAGCACCTCTATCTGATCTTAAACATTTGATCTTCAAACCTGTCTCAGTTTCTGCCAAAGCTTTGAATATTTTGAATTTCTTTAATGCCTCATTTTTTTCTCTTAAGAAAGCAACCCAACCATTCTAGAATAATCATCAATAAGCAACATAAAGTACCTTTCTCCTTGTAGAATTTTGATTCTAGATGGACCACATAAATCAGTATGTACCAAATATAGTACTCCATTGGAATGATGTTGTTTCCTCCAAAATGAAATTCTTGTTTGTTTTCCCATCTGACATTCCTTGCATATAGTGTTAGTAGGCTTCACTAACTTAGGTAGATCTCTAACTGCTTATGTAAAGCTTATTTTGAAAATTTTATCAAATTTCACATGACACAGGCTTCTATGCCATAACCAGCTTACATCAACTTAAGCAATCAAATAGCTTTCACTAGTAGCATTCAAGTGAAAAATATTACATCTTATATTTGTACCTGAAGAAATCACATTTCCTAAGCTTCCCAATATCTTGCACTTACCATCTTTGAACTGAATATTATAACCTTTGTCAACCATTTTTCCAACATTAAACAAATTATGCTTCAATCCTTCAACATAAAGATCATCAGTATTGCATTATCCACCAAGAGAAATAGTGCCTCTGCCACAAATAACACTAGCATTTTTATCTCCAAATCTTACAACACCACCGTCATACTTTTCCAAGCTTAGAATTTTTATTTTATCACAAGTCATATGATGTGAGAATCTATTGTCGATCACCCACTCATCCTTCTCATCAATTCTGGTTGCAAGAGAATTTTCAATATTCTAATTACCATTTGATTCAGTGGACACCAGACCATTTTCCTTGATAGCAATGAATACCCATTCATCTTCATTTCTAGTTTCTTTATCAGATTCATCATCAGTAACTCCTTCTTCAACATAATAAAATTTCTTTTGAAATCTAGTCTTATCAGGTTTATACTTAGAGACTCTTTCAGGACATCTTGATGCAAAATGACCTATCTTACTGCAAGAGAAACATTCAATAGGTAGCTTTCTTTTGTACTTACCTTTTCTTTTGGCTTCTCTTTTTCACAATCAGTGCTTCAATTCTTCTAGCTCTCTTTCTTCATCTTCAATCGGTTTCATCTCTTCTTCATACTTGAATTTTTTCCTGGAACTCTCTCCTGAATCATTTATTTGTTGGCTTTTTTTGGATGCAATAGCTTTGAATGTAGACTTTTTCTTAGGAAAGGATTCACCAAATTCACTCAACTCAAAGGCAGAAAATTTTCCAATCAACATGTCTCTTGTCACATTTGTGACTGTTTTGAGTTCTTCAATAGCATGAGTTTTTTTTTTGTAAGAAGTAGGCACAAATCTAAGTATTTCAGCCACAATCTCATCTTCTTTCAAGTTTCCACCGGCACATCTAATTTCAATCACTAATTCATTTACCTTTTGTGAGAAAGAAAAGATATTTTCATCTTCACTCATCTTCATGTTCTCCCACTTGCCTTTCAGACTTTATAGCTTAGCAACTTCACTAGTGCATCTCCTTCATACAATGTTTCCAAATTTATCTAGATCTCATGTGCAGTCTTTAGACCTATTACATTTGTCATCTTTGAATCTTTCAAAGAACTTAGCAATGCTTCCATAGCCCTGGTATTAGTTTTTGCTTCTTTGATCTCATCAACAGTAGAGGGACCATTTTGAGGAATTGTATATGCATTCTTTTTAATCTTCCAGAAAGGCTCGCCAATGCACTTCAAATGACACTCCATTCTGACTTTCCATAGAGAGTAGTTTGTACCATCAAATCTATGACTATCCTTCTTGTATGATGCCATCTTGGATCACCTCAAGTTGTTAGACTTCTTGAGAGGAACTAGCTCTAATAGCAATTGTTGGAAAAACAAGGATAGACAACTGAGAGGGAGGGTGAATCATTTGTTATAGAAATTAAGCTTATTTAACCTTAAACAACTTTTAATCTCGAATCTGATAATTAATAGTGAAAGCATAAATCAACAACACATCAGAGACACATGAACACCGAGATTTTTATTCGTGGAAACCCTGTTAGGGGAAAATGTTGACTTCTTATGTGGCATTTTTCCTTGATGTCAAAACTTCCCTGGGTTGGTTCCTTGGAAGCATTTCTCAGTCTGGTCTTATTATGGCATTTTATTGGCACATTTGTTATTTGGTTTCATGTGCAGAAATCATGGTTACAAGTTAATGCTCCCATGTTCAGGTAATGCTCTCTGGTTCTTGATGCTTGGGTTTATAAGATGCAGGTTGCTTTTTAGTTTTAAGAAAACCCTATCGGGCTTCCTTAACCAATTGATAATGGTTTGGGGCATATAGATTATGGTTTTTGTCATGGGTGAAAGGAATTTTGAATTTTGCATGAATGATAGTCTTTATCACTTCACAATGCTTTGGATATTATTCGGCATATCATTTGGCATTGGATATTATCTTTGGCAAACTATATGGCAGTTCATATTATATTACAATCGAGTATTATCTTGGTTAATTCACATGACTTAAAATTCGATAGCAAAAATAATTTTTATGAGTATTTTTATTTGTCTTAGCCTTGATTTCTTGGGGATATAAATGTCAATGACCATTGACATTTGGTGGTAATATTTCATGGCACCATTTTTTTGGAATTTCTTATAATCAACAATTGACAAACGATAATGAGTTTGTTGGAATGTTTTTGGTAAGGCCACGGACGTCTTACCATGGTACCATTGACAGTTAAGTTGGTAACCGTGATAGTGTGGTGAAAGCGGTTAGCAGCATGCATAGCAGCTACCGATATACCACGGGTAGCTAGAAGGGTAAATGTGGTAGTGCGGTGAAAGTGGTTAGCGGCATGCACAACAGCTACCACTATATCATAGGTAGTCAAAAAGGTAACCAAGGTAGTGTGGTGGAAAAGGTTAATGATATGCAAGACAGATACTACTATACCATAATCAAAAGAGAGCACGCGATTGAGTGGTAAGGAAGCAGTAACGGTCGGTGCTAGTCACAACTATACCATGGGTGAACAAAATGAAGGGTGCGGTAGCACGATGGAGAAAGGAATTTGTGTGTTGGTTCATTTGGAAGTTTAGGTCATTAAATTTTGCTTCTCATTGTTCACATTTTTGGAACCCTACACTAGCCGCCACCATGGAATCTTGTCCTCAATTGTTTCTTTACACTCACTGACTTACTGATATTTGATAGCATATAGGAAAAATTGGAAGACCATGACAATGGTCGATTCACCTAGCAGTCTCCTACCATCGGGTAAGGGCTCGAATGTGAAAGAAGCTCGAGTTGATCACTTACTTCATAGATTTGGTAAATTTCTCATGGAAAATTCATTTATGGTCTTCATAGGTATTCATATATTTATCTTTGCAGAATTGTTACCTTTACTGACAAGGTTAATAAGGGATAAGTGTTTTCTTTTGCATGGAAGTTGAAGATTTGGTTTATTTTCTTCTTAGTCATAACTATAATGATTTTGCATGCTTAGAATTACATTTTATATAGTGTTACCATATCAGATTTACAGAATGGTATTTTTTGGGTTATGGGTAATCATGAAGCCTGAAGAATCTTCTCAGTTTCACACTTGGATTCATTGGTAACTATTCTTGAATGCATCAATTTGTGATTTCAGTTTCACTACTTTGAGATGTCAGATACTTTAATATAGCAGTATTTTCAGTGGCAATGGTTTATGGTTTATTTAGATCTTATGATTTTTTGGTTTTAGCATTGATTGTGCAAACTGCTTGAGAGGACAGGTTTCAGTCTACCTTCTATATTTGTATAATGTTTGGGTATTCCTGTCAGAAGAAGTTCTTCATATTGATCTTTCACCCATGGACTCTACAACACCTGGCATTGTTGGTGGATTGAAGTTTGGTAACATGATAATCATCTTTGTTTTATTCTCTGAAATAGAAAATAGAGCAATTCTTGTAACCTTCCTTGAATGTAATGAGAAAAATATGAAACAAAAAGGGAAAAACTAGTGTGAGTACATCACAGTGATTGTATTGAAAAATATTGAGCTTTGAGATTGAAAATCTGAAATATGAGTTGATAATCAAGCTGCCTTAAGGCTTGACAATGGCTGAAATTATGAAAGTTCATTTTGGAACTTTGAGGATTTTAGATATTTTTTGTCAAGAGACACTTGATAGATAAAAGAGAAATAGAGAGATCTTTTGTATCATTGTGTGATTTGATGAAAATAGAAAAGGGGTTGGTGCTCCTTGAGATTGGTGTCTCTAAATAAGGGGTTGGTTCTCCTTGAGATTGGAGTCTCCAAATGAGGGGTTGGTGCTCCTTGAGTTGGTGCTTAGAAATCAACCTATAAGGCATTGTAAGCAATGGTTTTGAAATTAAGCCAGTAAGGCAGTTTAGGAGTGGTTTTCCACTCGGAAATTTATGTGTCTGTCATTTGTGTGATTTATGTTATTGTGCTCATTCAGTTGGTCAATTCTCTAATACTTTAAGGCTATTTAAAAGTTTAAAGTCAATTTGCTCAAGTTTGTCATGCAAATTTAGATTTTGCAAATCTGATGCAAAATGTCTTTCATAAAGTGAATTAACTTCTGCATTCTGTGCTCATTATATGAATGCTCAAAATTTTGTCAAAAGCAAGTCAAAGTTGCATATTATGAAGTTTTATGGTTCTATTGATAAAGCACTACAAGATTGTTCATAAAGCTTTAATTGAACAATATCATATGATGCTTTTAATATGGGTTATAAATGTTAGTCAAGTCTCATGTCAATCTGATCTAAAGTGTTAGTGTTCACTTGCTTAAACAAATATGTCACCTTGGGATAAATGAGTAAAAGTTTCATTATTCTTTCAAAGTTAAAAGTTAAAATTACTCCACTTCCAACAAGTGGTATTAGAGTGTAGGGTCCTGTATTAGGTTTCAAACCTAGGATTGATTCTGGTCTTGGAAGTTTTTTTGTGTGTGTTGTAGAGTATTCGTCATGGCTAAGTGAAAAAGGAACAAAGGTCAAAAGAAAGCTACTTATGTCAAGAAAACAATTGATAAATCAACCTCTACCAAGTCCAATGAAGTTTTGTCTCAAGAATTACCCCTACCAGTTAATACTAAAAGTGATCCTATAGTTGGTGAAGAAGATCACTTAGTAAGTGACTTTGAACAAGAATTTGGTGAAAAGGATTGTGAAGGTGATGAGTTTGAAGTTGATTTGGAGGTAGAAATTCTTGCTGCCTTAGATGAGCTTAGGAGGATTAGAAAAGAAAATTAGGATCTTAAGGTACACTTAAAGGAAAGTGTCAGTGACAATAAAGTTGTAATACAAGCTCATAACGATGATAAAAAGATTATTGAATTACTAAAAGCCCAAATGGTTGATAAGAAAAAGACTGAAGAGGGATTAGAAGCCAAGTTAAAAGATAAGAATGAATTATGTAATAAACCAGAAAATGAGGTTGCCTCATTAAATAAATGTTCTGATAATGATTCTGTGTTAAAAGAACTCTTAAAGATGATTTGATTATCAGTCAAAAAATCAAAATTGAAGAATGTAAGAGGATTGCAAATGTTGTAAGGTCTGATTTTAAAGTTAAAAAGACTAAATTTCTAAAACTTGAAGGAGAAGTATTTGCATTAAGAAAAGAGCTTGAAATTGTTAAGGTTCAATTGGATAAAAATCATAAATTTTATTGTAGTACTAAATTATTGAATGAGATGATTGGCCAAAAAAAGTGATTTAAAGATCCTACACGAGTGGGATATGAGGTCGTACAAGGCTCTACAGAAGAATCTAAACATGAAATAGTTTTTGCTACTGCGGATGGAAAGTCATTTACAGCCAAGAAAACACCAAGACTAAAGGTTGATCTTGGTCATCATATTGCTGCTACTCAGTTAGAAGAAAAATGGGTTAGGACAAAAAGACCATCAAGATCTCAGTTTATCAGGTATAACCACTCTCAATTTCATGGCTATTGTTATTGTTGTAATGCTTATGGAAATAGAGCAATAAATTTTTTGATGAATAAAACTCATAATCATGAGAGATATGTAAAGAGAGGTTCATACAATGTTCCTAGAAGAAATTCTTCTCACTATGGTCTAGACAACACTATTATATGTTATAGGTGTAATGGGTTTGGACACAAAGCATAGTGATGTAAGAAAATTTTGATAAAGCCATCTAGGGACTACATATTCAAACAAAATAAAATTAATATCGTGAGTAAGGAGAAGACAAAGCCTATACAAGTATGGAGAAGAAAGAGAGAAAAGAAAAAGGAAGAACTAAATCTTGTGCATGTTGCACAAGAATCACTTCTAAGCATTTGAAAGGCAGTATGAAGATAGGGGGAGATTATTAATGCATTTTGAATAAAACCCCTTTGGTATCAAAAGGAAGTAGAATCGTGTTGTGTCATAACCTATTTATCATCAAAATGCAAGACACGGATTTGTTTTGTTGTCTATGCTAGGAATAATAGTGACAATGAGTTGATGATAACTATCATAATGCTATGGTTCATTTATATCATCATTCTGTTAGAAGATGATTTCTCATATGACTTGTTGTTGCAACATTGAAACCATATCTAATAGTAACTTGATAAAATTCATTGCCCTATTTTATATGAATGTGTTTCAACAACAGAGCATGTTAAGACAATGATTTGGTTGAGGTCTTAATTGAAATATTGATAGAGGTAGTTAGTTGAAAAACATTAACGATAAATGTTGAGTTCTGCAGTGTTGTGCTTGGAAAACATGAACAGCATACTAATTATTTTCTATAAAATTAGTTTTTTTGTGTTGTGGTTGTTGGTGTAGCATGTTTTGACATTGATTATGTTGGTACAGTATATGTGTACTTGAGAACAAGAAAACAACATTGATATAAGTTTGGGTATTCTTGGTTGATAAAGATTTCAATATGCATCTAATGATCAATATTTTCCTTTGGCAATTGATTATTTCTTGATACTGATAGTTTGGAGACTTGAGACTTATGTAGTGGATTGCATGCTACAAATTTGGCTGATTTGTGTTATTGTGGTGGAAGATGTTATTCTCAAGAACAAGGTTGGTTGCAATGAAAATGAGCTGGCCTAATAATCTTACTTCTGGTTCATTAAGTAAGTGTTGAATATGCAGTGGTATCTACTTGCTTGTTGATGTATATAAATCCGGTTTGGCAGTAATATACTTAAGTGTTTCATTTTCCAATGAATTTGATCATCATACCTTTTTTTATTATGATCATGAAGAACTATGCAATAAGTTATTGAATCATTGATAGAGAGTCACTTATTGAAGAATTTGCACATTTTCAATAAGCTTCAGAAAAGAAATAGTGTCTTACAGATCAAAAAGGAATTTTTGAATCTTCTTTTTTGGGGGAGCTTGGTTCTATGGTTGCTCTCTTATAGCTTACTTATCATTGTTTGCTGCTCTAATTGTATTTGCAGTTTGTTTCATTGGTTGTTTGGCTTTCAAATGTTTTTGGTAACAATATTGGCTTTAGTGACACATTTACATAATCTGGGTGGTACATACTGTGAACAATTGCTTCTTGGTTCACATGTTTCATGGCATGCACTTAAGTTTTATATGTTGGTACTGATGTTTGCCATATGTTCATTACAGTAAGATATGCATTAGTGCATGGTTATTCATACTGGTAACAATGTGTTTACAGTTGACAATGGAGAATGAAGTTTAATATGACCAAAAAGTGGAACAGTTAGCCTTGGTGTGTAGTTTTGGTTATGAATTTTTGACAGGTTGCTTGGTTTGTGGTTGTTCAGTGGTGTCCAGATTTGCATCCTTATGATGTTGTTGGTTTTTTACTCATTTTGGTTTTCTCTTGATGTCAAACCCGAGATTGATACATTTGTTTAAATTCATGACATTAAGATGATATCCATTGGCATTCATGGTGTGGAAACTTACAGAATTTATTTCTTGGGATATTCATGCTTCTTATTCATATTTCTCCTTCGCATATGCTTATGTTTTTTGTTGGAATGATAGTGTCAATTATGCTACAGTTTTTTCAGGATCATGAATTCAATTTATGTTACTGGTCACATTTTTGTGTGGGCATGTATTTGTTTCAGGTACGAATAGGTATATCAAGTGACCATGGTATTGGGTCTGCATTTTTTCTGCATTCCTATTATATCTACTACTCGATTTCGATTGTTGTTGTATATCATAGGTTTCTTCCTTTTTCCTTGTGACAAAAAGGGGGAGAAAATGGTGGTTTAGATGGCTCGGATTTTTTCCATCAAGGACAAAGGGGGAGTTTGTTGACTTCTTCTATGGAATTTGTCCTTGATGTCAAAACTACCCTGGTTTGGTGCCTTGGAAGCATTTCTTAGTATGGTCTTATTATGGCATTTGATTGGCACATTTGTTATTTGGTTTCAAGTGCAGCAATCATGGTTACAAGTTAATGCTCCCTTGTTCAGGTAATGTTCTTTGATTCTTGATGCTTGGGTTTATAAGATGTAGGTTGATTTTTCAGTTTTAAGAAAACCCTATCAGGTTTCCTTAACCAACTGATAATGGTTTGGGGCATATAGATTATGGTTTTTCGCATGGGTGAAAGGCATTTTGAATTTTGCATGAATAATAGTCTTTATCACTTCACAAGGCTTTGGATATTATTTGGCATATCATTTGGCATTGGATATTATCTTTGGCACACTATATGGCAGTGCATATTATATTGCAATCGCGTCTTATCTTGGTTAATTCACATGGCTTAAAAGCTGGCAGCAGAAATAATGTTTATGAGTATTTTTATTTGTCTTAGCCTTGATTTCTTGGGGATATAAATTTCAATGGCCATCAACATTTGGTGGTAATATTTCATGGCACCATTTTGTCAATATTTCTTATAATCAACAATTTTGAAACGATAATGAGTTTGTCGACGTGTTTTTGGTAAGGTCATGGATGTCTTACTGCAGTACCGCTGACAGTTAATCTAGTAACCATGATAGTGTGGTGTAAGTGGTTAGCGGCATGCTCAGCAACTATTGATATACCACAGGTAGCCAGAAGGGTAATCGTGGTAGTGCGGTGAAAGCGGTTAGCGGCATGCACGGCAGCTACCGCTATACCGTGGGTAGTCAGAAAGGTAACCGCAGTAGTGCGATGGAAATGATTAGTGATATGCAAGGTAGCTACCGCTATACCATGGGTAGTCAGAAGAGAGCATGCGGTTGAGCGGTAAGGAAGAGGTAATGGTTAGTGCTAGTCACCGCTATACCATAGGTGAACAAAATCAAGGGTGTGGTAGCACGGTGGAGAAAGGAATTTGTGTGTTGGTTCATTTGGAATTTTAGGTCAATAATTTTTGCTTCTCATTATTCACATTTTTGGAACCCTACACTAGCTGCCACCATGGAATCATGTCCTCAGCTGTTTCTTTGCACTCACTAGTTTACTGATCTTTGACAACGTATAGGAAAGATTGGAAGACCATGACAATGGTCGATTCACCTAGCAGTCTCCTACCATTGGGTAAGATCTCAAATGTGAAAGGAGCTTGGGTTGCTTAGTTACTTCACAGATCTAGTAAAATTCTCATGGAAAATTCATTTATGGTCTTCACAGGTATTCATCTATTTATCTTTGCAGAATCGTTACCTTTACTGACAAGGTTAATAAGGGATAAGTATTTGCTTCTGCATGGAAATTGAAGATTTGGTTTATTTTCTTCTCAGTCAGAACTATAATGATTTTCGCATGCTTAGAATTACATTTTATATAGTGTTACCATATCAGATTTAAAGAATGGTATTTTCTGGGTTGTGGGTAATCATGAAGCCTGAAGAATCTTCTCAGTTTCACACTTGGAGTCATTGGTAATTGTTCTTGAATGCATCAGTTTGTGATTTCGGTTTCACTACTTTGAGATGTCAGTTACTTTAATATAGTAGTAGTTTCAGTGGCTATGGTTTATAGTTTATTTAGATCTTATGATTTTTTGGTTTTAGCACTGATTGTGCAAACTGCTTGAGAGGACAGGTTTTAGTCTACCTTCTATATTTGCATAATGCTTGGGTATTCCTGTCAGAAGAACTTCTTCATATTGATCTTTCACCCATGGACACTGCAACATCTGGCATTGTTGGTCGATTGAAGTTTGGTAACCTGGTAATCATCTTTGTTTTATTCTCTGAAATAGAAAATTGAGCAATTCTTGTAACCTTCCTTGAATGTAATGATGAAATCTGTAATCAGAAGAAAACGGGGAGATTAGGGCTTTAATATTAAGGGAAAAAAAAAAGAGGAAAATGGGGGTTAACTAGTTTTTTTGTGAAGATCTATGAAAAGAGCATAAAAGAAAGAAAGGGAGAGTAAATTGAAATAGGAGAGAAGAACAATGAGAAAATTATGAAACAAAAAGGGAAAAACTAGTTTGAGTACATCACAGTGATTGTATTGAAAAATGTTGAGCTCTGAGATTGAAAATCTGAAATATGAGTTGATAATCAAGCTGACTTAAGGCTTGACAGTGGCTGAAATTCTGAAATTTCATTTTGGAACTTTGAGGATTTTAGATATTGTCTATCAAGAGGCACTTGATAGATAAAAGAGAAATAGAGAGATCCTCTCTATCATTGTGTGATTTGATGAAAACATAAAAGGGGTTGGTGCTCCTTGAGATTGGTGTCTCTAAATAAGGGGTTGATGCTCCTTGAGATTGGAGTCTCTAAATGAGGGGATGGTGCTCCTTGATTTGGTGCTCAAAAATCAGCCTATAAGGCATTGTAAGGAGTGGTTTTGAAATTAAGCTAGTAAGGCAGTTTAGGAGTGGTTTTTCTACCCCAAGAGGTTTTTCCACTCGTCAATTTTTGTGTCTCTCATTTGTGTGATTTATGTTTATCTTGTGTACTCTTTCTTTCAGTCATTTATGTTATTGTGCTTATTCAGTTGGTCAATGCTCTGATACTTTAAGGCTTTTTAAAAGTTTAAAGTCAATTTTCTCAAGTTTTTCATGCAAATTTAGATTGTGCAAATCTGATGCAAAATGTCTTTCATAAAGTGAATTAACTTTTTCATTATGTGCTCATTATATGAATGCTCAAAAAAAATTCAAAAGCAAGTCAAAGTTGCATATTATGAAGTTTTATAGTTCTATTGATAAAGCACAGCAATATTGTTCATAAAGCTTTAATTGAACAACATCATATGATACTTTTAATATGGGTTGTAAATGTTAGTCAAGTCTCATGTCAATCTGATCTAAAGTGTTAATGCTCACTTGCTTAAACAAATCTATTACCTTGGGTTAAATGAGTAAAAAAAATATTATGCTTTCAAAGTTAAAAGTTAAAATTACTCCACTTTGATTCACCCCTCTGAGTGAATACACTTCCAATAGAAAAACCACGGTGGATGTTAGTCCACAAGATTATACCCCGTTAGAAGTATAATGAAAGAAATGAATAGGGAATGCACATGCATTCAAGAACACTACCTAGAGCTCACTGCTCAAAGGGAAGGCTCATTTCCTTACATAAGACAATCAGATTAAATCCATCTGATGAGGTTGAACTAAGAAATTATCTTATATAAAATCTTGATTACAATTTTGGTTAGGCACAAAAACACTTCTTCATACTTTGCTCAATCTTCTTCACACTCTTCTCAATATCCTTCACACTTTGATCTACACTCAAATGATCTGATCTTTATTCATACATTTACTAGACATACTCTCAGTGTACTTTAAAATGAATAAACAATCACTCTTATATATCCACTACATAGATTTACATCAACAACTCTGTCAGCCACGAATAAAGAATAAATTACAACTATCAGCCTCAATACATGAACAAATCTTAATATGTACCAACCTAAGATGGCCACAACATAGTGAGGACCTAAATCAACATCCTCAAACAAGACAAACAATAAAATATTAATCCATAAGGATCGATAACACGCTACCACTATCATGTCGGCCAAGAACATGAAAACCTTAAACACGCAAGGAAAAATCTTCAATCACAAACACATCGATCAATGTGGGCATAGCAAACTGATAGAGAATTATCTAGAAACATCACAGAACACCTTAGGAACATACACAACAACTTAATTCACCAGGTTTACAATATCATCTTCCAAAAACACTTGCTACAATAACTGAATAACTGTATGAACATAGAACTTCATAACTTCCTCATTTCATGATGTGTACCACTGAGACTTTTGAAAAACATACTAGATAATATCAGTAATAAACCCTTTAGTGTATGCCTCTTGATCATCAACATATAGAAATTTTCATCACTCAGACCTTCTCAGCTTCATTGGCTACCTGTAATATATTTATTACAATTTTCTCAATATCTTTGACATATACAGCCTTCAAAATCACCAATGCTAATAGTGTTGACATCAATGACAACCACATATCAGCAACACAACATCCAACATTCCCTTTCTTATCTTTATATATACTATCCACCTTCTTACACTTGCAATTATTCTTCATTTGTCTACAATGTGGGTAGTATTCTGTAAGAGCTACTTCTCCCTCTTCTTGCTTATTTTTTATATGGAGGGTGTCTAATTGTGTAGCAATATGGTTTATAATATCCTCCTTCATATTTGACATCATATTACTCAACTCAACTCTTGAGAATCCATTGGATGGTTTGTTGATGGAAGATGTCTCGTCTCCTCTAAACTTCTTTATGAAAGACCTTGAATAGTTCCTACATGCCTTTCAAATCTCCTCAAATGGTACTTGAGAGATATATCCTACCCCATTGAGTTTAAGTGCATCCATGGAATCCTCATTAATCCCCATGAATAATATCAACTTTAAAGACTCATCAAAGAGTCTATTCTAGTGGGATTTCTCAAGGAAAAACTAAAATCCTTCCACGTATTCTTCTAGGGATTCATCCTCCTTTTGTGACATCTTGAAGATGTCATCTCTCTTTCTATCTATTCCTCTATAATAGTCCTCATACTTCACTAGGAACTTTGTCTTATGATATTCCAATTTGGAACAACATCTCTTCCCAAGCCATAAACCATATCAAAGCAACATCCTTCAAAAGTGTTTGGAATAGTTTGAGCCTATGTGCATTTGTAGTATAATCATAACTTCTACATAGCACATAAAACATAGAAAGGAAGGTAACTAGATCCTCTATGACAAAACCATGGAAGATAGGTAATGCTGAAGGCAATATATCCTTCAAGGAGATAACTCTCTCTAGTTGGCAATGGGGAACTCAAAATTCACATGCTTCAGTGGGTCTTCTACCACAACATCCCCCATGGTGATGATTTTTGTATGGTAATTCTCTATGTCTGATGTGGATATTGGTGTTAGGGACAATTCTTCTTTAGGAATACCCTCACTCTTCTCACTTTGATCACCAATATCCTCTAAAGCTTCATGTGTTGAGGGGAGAAATCTTCCTAGAGTGTCTCACCACATCCACATACAATAATTGTAACTCTTTATATCATATGCTCCTGCAAAGTGTTAGTAAAAAAATTTCGTGTTGATGGATTAAAACCTAATTATCCTAATGCTAAAACAAAACATTTAAACTATGAAAGCTTGAAATTACACAAGATAACCCTTAATGTAGCACCATCCCTGTAAACAGTGATAAAAATGTAAGGCTTCCACTAATGCTCAATCAACTTGGTGTTAGACACACAATTCAGAGGAGTTCCTAGCTGAATAGTTCTTTAAACCCTTGCAAAGAATTCACATATTTAATTATCGACTAGGGATTCATAATATTTTAATGGTGTTGGAACTGTATGTGCATTCATGGAATCTATACAACCTATATCATGAGTATAGGTGATTTGCACATGTATAATAAAATAGTAAAGTTTGGAAAAGTAAATAAATCATTAACTTGTAGAATAGGGGAAATAACTTAATCTTCTACTGATGCTATGAGTACTTCATCTTAACATTGTAATTGTTAACTTCTATGCTTCTCAAATAAACTTATCATAATAGTAAACTAGAAAATATTTATTAAATATCATTAAACTCTCACAACATGACAAGAATCTTCACAAATTTCGCATTCATGGGTGCATAACTATTACAACTCAATAACAAAAATCTAAGAATTAAGTAATTTTTGTGAAACAAAACTGTAACTATCAAAACATATATCTCTAACTAGATCTACTCCTAAACCATTGATCCAACTATATAGGCTTGGGAGGAGTTTTATTTGTATAAGGACTAAAAAAAAAAATTAAATGTAGATTTCCACTCTCCTTCAAAATAGAGATATACAAAGTCTTTTCAACTAAAATAGATAGAAAAAGAAAAATAGGATTAAAACTCTCCCCTAATGGTTTGACAGAGATGTGCTCTATGAGAACAGTCACGTTTGCTTCCTTATCAATATAGAATTCTTCTTCCTCCTGTCATCTTATTGGATGATCTAGTGAATCACTATTGTCCACTTCAATGATCACCTTCATTATTTCCTGGAACTATCATTTTCTCAGTGCTCTAGACTTTCCCCTGCAATTTTCCTTCGTTGAGAAATACTCTAAAGTTTTTCAAATAATGGAACAAATAGGATATGATGGTCATAGTGGTCTTTCTCTACAAAAACAAGGGATTGTGTAATTTATTTTCATAACAAAAAAACCATGTTCTCAAGGGCTTGGGTTTGCAAATACAAGAGACTATGTCCTTTAATATTGGTATTTTCCTTACAAAGGAAGCTAAATCTCTTTTTGAAGTTGATTTTTTTAACGAGGATACTTTTGATGAATCCTTAGAGCATATTGTTGAGCTATTTGAGGAATATAATTTCAACACCTTATCATTGATATCCTTTAACCTTGCATCATCCAAAAATAGTCTTTCATTAGTCTACCTTCAACTCATTGACTAGGATCAATGAGGACCTCTAAGTCTAGATATATTCCAAAATGGTGAAGCCATAGTTGAGTTCATGGGATTACAATATATAATTCCACTTGGGGATCATACATTTGGTTTCACTATAGATCTCAACAACATGGAATAATTTGGAAAGAATTCCAAACCTTCTAGTTGTAAAAATATAAAAATCATAAAAGGGTCCCTCAATGAAAACCATATGTGACACTTTCAAACCATAAATTAGTAAAAACAAAGATGCATCCAATGGTGAAAACCTTAATAAGGAACCTAAATATGGAAGGCTTGAAAATCTCCCAATGTATACAAATTAGGAGAGATCACCAGTGCTTGTAGAAAAATATAAAGAAGTAAACATTAGCATAACAAACAATCTTAGGATCACTTATTTTATAGAATCACTATTAGATCAATAGAAGACTAAGTTCATGATATTATTTTAGGATAGACAAGTAAACTTTGCATGGTCATGCATAGATAGTCTAAGATTAGATCCAGAGCTATTTCTTCATAACCTAATAGTATCCCTAAGGGTAAAGCCTATCAAACAAAAGCTACATAAAGTTCATCCATATATCACATTATTAGTCAAAGTAGAGCTAGAAAAAATTACTAGATGTGGGATTCATCAAAAAAATTGATTATCTTGAGTGGATATCTAATATTGTACCTATTCCAAGCCAATTGGGGGCATTTATATATGCATAGACTTTAGAGACCTTAAAAAAACATGTTCAAAAGATTATTTCCCTTTTCCAAACATAGACATGATTGTAGAGATGATAGTAGGGCATGGGATGC
Source organism: Sequoiadendron giganteum (assembly GCA_007115665.2). Classification (NCBI taxonomy): domain Eukaryota; kingdom Viridiplantae; phylum Streptophyta; class Pinopsida; order Cupressales; family Cupressaceae; genus Sequoiadendron; species Sequoiadendron giganteum. The sequence continues at coordinate 357,401,176 of CM021108.1, forward strand.
TATCACTTATGGATGGATTTTCAAGGTATAACTAGATTCCTATAGCCACAAAGGATCAACACAAAACATCTTCCACATGTCCATGGGGAACCTTTTGCTAGAGTGTTATTCCCTAAATTATAGAGATACCTATCAATGGGAAATGACCATAATATTTCATGATATGATGCATTTCCTCATGGAAGATTATATTGATGGAATATTAGCTAAATAAATTAGAAGGGAAGATTATCTTGATGTTCTTGCATAAATATTTGATAGACTTTAAAAATGTAGTATCAGATTGAATCCAAAGAAGTGTGTCTTTGAGATTACTTCAAGTACATTACTAGGCTACATTATTTCTCACATGGGTATAGAGGTTGATCTTTCAAAGGTAAAATCTATAATTGGCATGCCTCTTCCAAAAAATCTAAAGCAACTATGTATTCTACAAGGAAATTGTAGTTCATTTGTTGATTCATTTCTCAGTTATTAAATAAGGGTCATTATTTCATGCATCTATTACACAAGAGTGTCACCTTCAAATGGGATGAAAATTGTCAATTAATTTCCAACAATTAAAGGATTGTCTTGCTTATCCTCCAATATTGATACCCCCTATTCAAGGAAAACCATTACTATTATATATTTGTTCTACCACATCAGCATTAGGAGCCTTACTTGCATAGCATGACTCTTCAAGCAAATAAAGGGTTGTATATTATATTAGCCACACCTTATTGGGCTATGAGCTCAACTACACTCTTACTAAACATGCATGTTTGGTAGTTGTTTTTTCTTCTCAAAAGATAAGACATTATATGTTAAAAAATCAAACCAAACTCTTCATTAAGATTGATCCCATCAAGTACCTATTAAACAAAGTGAATCTCACAAGTAGAGTAGTAAAATGAGACATGATACTCAATGAATTTTATATCAAATATGTAGATAGAAAATATATTGAGGGATAAGTGATTTTTTATCAGTTAACATATGCCCCCACAATTGCAGATCACCCATCAATATTTTGTTTTCTAGATGAGGGAATATTCATCATGAACCCTTCTCACTTTTGAAAATTATACTTTTGATGGTTCACATACTCATCATGGATCAAGAGTGGGTGTAATATTTGTTACCCCACAATGTGATTGTATCCCAAAATCATATCAGTTAGCATTCCCTTGCATAGATAATATTGTTGAGTATGAAGCATTGATCATTAGACTAAAGATGAAAATACAATGGTAGATTAAGGAAATATGTTTTTGGTGATTCCCAATTAGTTATCAGACAAGTGAATGATGATTACCAAACTAATTATGAGAAACTCCAATCATATAATAAAATGGTGGACACTTTCAAATATTACTTTACCCAAATATCATTTGAGTATATCCCTAGGATAACTAACAAAGAAACTGATGCAATGGAAACCATCAAGTGTCTTTTAGATATGCCACATAATACTCAAACTTGTGAGTTTTTAGTGGAACAACTCTTGATCCCCACATTCGATGTCTCATAATTTGAACTCGTATATGAAATCGTTGGTCCCAACTCTCCTTGGTATCAAGACATTTATGAATACCTATATCATAATATCCTTCCACTTGATGTATCTTTCAATCAATGAAAATTGTTGCAAGAATGAAGGTGTTGCCATTGATGTCAATTGGTCAATTGGTTATCAATTGGTTGTAGTTATCATTAATGTCATGGATGTAGGTTATTGGTTGTTTATGTTGAGGATATTGAGAAAAATTTATTATAGAAGGTTGCAGGTGTTTAGTGGTTTCTTCATGTTTTGCTCTGGGATTTTCTCCTATATTTATGTTATTTAGATATGTTGATAATGGTTTTTGGAAGCTACTATATCTAGATTTTTGGCTTTTCATTCATTATACAATGTGAGTTGTGTTTACCAATTGTGAACTATGGTTTTATATGTATCTAGTTGAGGTTTGGGAGAATTATTGTTGGTTTGGGTTTCTCTATTGGTCTAGATTTATATTTGGTAAAGACTTATGACTTGCGGTTCTAGAGTTAAGTTTTTTATGATCGTGTTGAAGATAATTTTGGTATCTTGAAGGATCGTGCTTAATTTTTATATGTGTTTTACACTAGTTTGTATGACCTTGTGTTGAACACTATCTTTAAAGGTGATGAAGCATGTTGGACCTATTTGGGTCCTCATCAAGAATGTGTTTAAGTCTCCCTCATTCTAATTCCACCCTAGGATGTTTTGGCATTGACCTAATTTGAATTTATTGATGGATGGCCAACTTTGGATATGTTTTAAAGTTGAAGATGGTATAAATATACGATGAGTTAGTGGTGAAGAAGTATGAAGAGAGATAAGTGCAAATAAATAGAGAAGATAGATTTGAAATAGATGTGAATTAGTGTGTGTGTGTGTGTGTTATATGAGTGTGGAATATTAGTGTGAGTTCTAAATGTTGAGTTTCCAAATGCAGTGAGTTGAAGGTGTACTCTATCTTTCATGCATGTCTACAATTGGTTGAGAAAATCATGGTGGAAATATTTTTCACAATGAGATTGTCTTATCTCTATAACATATCTCTTCTATCTTCTTTGTATCTCTGTGGTAGTGAGCCTTCCAGGTGGTTAGCCCTGTTTGACAGTGAGTCTTGATCTAGATAGTGAGTTCTTGTATGGCAGTGAGCCTAGTTTGGTAGTGAGCCTTATTCAGGCAGTGAGCCTTTGTAATCAGTTTTGATATTCTCTATAGTGTGAGTTAATCCTCACCATTTTTTTTCCCTAATTGGGTTTTCCACATAAATTTGGTGTTGTGTTTATGTGATGGTTTTCATTTTCTACACTTGCACTTAATGTTTTATCATTTTAAGCAGTGTTAAGGATGTGTTCTAGTGGATGATTTAAAGGTTTAATTTTTTTACAAATAATTTACCCCCCCTCTCAGTTGTCTTATTCAACAATTGGTATCAGAGCTTGGTTCCTTGGAGAAGATCTTAACTACTTAAGGAAGGTTTGGGATGCCTATAAAATTTACTCATGATTATATGAGGTTTTATGGAACTAATTATTTTATTTGGAAAATGTTGATGGAAGAATATTTGGATTATTATGGATATGATGTGGAGAAAGCTTACAATAATCCTTATACTCCTCCTACTAATGTTCTAATTAGGGCTAATGAGATCAAGGAACATGAAGAAAATAATAAGGTGAAGTACATTTTGAAGAATAATCTTGTACATTCCAAGTTGATTAAAGTTCAGAATCTGAAGATTGCTAAGGAAGTTTGGGATGCTTTGGAAAATATGCATGAAGGCGATGAAAGGTTCAGAGATGTAAATTCATAGGGTTTTGAGACACAATTTTAGCTCCTACATATGTTAAAATATGATAATGTTAAAGCTTATGTACAGAGACTAGATGAGGTAGTAGCTAGAATGTGAGGACTTGGTGCTACTATAGATGAAACCAGGATTGTAAAGAAGATTCTTAGAACTCTCCCTAATGCTTACAATGAAAATATGTGTGCTATTGAAGAACATATAGATTAAAATACTTACACTAAATACCTATTTTTAGTGTAAGTATAAAGGTAAGTTTCCCTTTAAATTATTTAGTTGTGGAGGAATAGGTCACTATTTTGCAAAGTGTCCGGAAAGAGCTAAGAGGAATAAACAAAGATATGAGAAAGAAAGGAAAGGTAAGAATATCAATAGAGCATATTATGTGGATGAGGATGATAGTATATATGATGAGGAATCTGATTATGGATATCCTTATGACAATGAATGATTTTTCTTGGCTATTAAAGATGAACCTACTGCTACTAACTCTAAAAAATAGTGAAGGTATTCCCTTCAGAGAAGGAGAAAAATGAAGGTAATATAATCTCCACCCTACATGCTAAATAGGAAAATAATTATTGGGTTTTTGACAGTGGTTGTTCATCACATGACTGGTGATAAGAGTAAGCTTGTTAAACTTGAAAAATATGATGGAGGCTTATTTATATTTGGAGATGATACTGGTGCTAAGATTTGTGGGATAGGTTCAGTAAGTTTTGGTGGAAAGCATAATACTGATGATGTCTACTATGTTAAGGGTTTAAGGAATAATCTCTTGAGTGTTGGAAAGATGTGCAGTAAAGGATATAATCTTGTATTTGAGGATGAGAGATGTGAGATCAAGAAAGGATCTAGAACAATGAATTCTATAGGAAAGAAAGTTTAAGGACATATTTATCAACTTAAGGTTGTTGATGGATGATATTTTATGAAAGATCAATGATATTTGGTTGTGGCATCAAAGAATGTGTCACATGAATTTTGATAGCTTGGAAAAGATTAGTGAAATTCAGGTCGTGAGAGATTTACCAAGGATTACAAAGTCAGTTAATGCTATTTGTAGGAATTGTCAATTTGGAAAGCAAGCAAGAAGTCATTATTGATCAAAGGAATAATCTACTACTGGACTACTAGATTTAATTCATATAGATCTATGTGGTCCTAAAAGAGTGAGAAGTCTACAAGGTGAAAGGTACCCTATGCTTTTGATTGATGATTATTCTAGATATACATGGGTTACATTTCTTAGAGAGAAGTTTGATGCATTAGATAGATCCAAGACATGCAAAGTTATGGCTTAAAATGAAGTGAATTTGAAGATAAAATGCTTAATTTCTTATGGAGGTGGAGAATTCACCTCCCATGAGTTTAATATGTTTTATAAAGTGCATGGAATAAAAAGATATTTATCTACTCTGAGAACTCCTCAACAGAATGGAGTTATTGAAAGAGAATAAAACAATTCAAGAGGTCGCTAGATCAATGATTACTGAGGCCGGTTTACCAAAATTTTACTAGAAAGAAGCTATTCACACTACTGTTTATGTATTCAATCAAGTTCAAGCAAGAGAAAATAGTACAAAGACCCCCTATGAGCTATGGTATGGAAGAATTCTCACTATTAAGTATTTCAAGGTATTTGGAAGAAAAATTTATATCAAACAAGATGAAGAAACTTTGGGAAAGTTTGATGTGAGAAGTGATGAAGGAATTTTTCTTGGATATTCTACTAAAATAAAATATTGTATATGTTTCAATAAAAGACTAAGAAAAATTGTAGAAAGTGCAAATGTCAAGGTTGATGAAGCAATGAAGAATCCAATTGATGTTGATGGTTATGTGTCTGATGAGCCTGATTGCATAAGAATTGAAGAAATTATGGAAGAAAATGAAAAGGATGAGAAAGAGAAGTAGAATGAAGAAGAATCTCCATTGGTGTCACCTAAGACACCTAGATATGTGCAGAATAATCATTCAGAAAGTCAGATCATTGAAGAAAAAAAGAGCATTGAAAAGAAGCAGAATTGATGTTGGTGAGGTAAATTTTTGTTTACTTTCTAAGATTGAATTAAATATTGTAAGTGAAGCATGTAAAGATGATTATTGGATGGAAGCTATAAAGTAAGAACTTATGCAAATTGAGAAGAATCAAATTTGGGAATTGGTCCTAAGACCGGCAAACAAAAACATTATTGGATCAAAATGGGTATTCAAAATAAGTTGAATGAGAATGGAAAAGTGGTTAGAAATGAAGCAAGGCTTATGTGTAAAGGTTACTCACAAGTAGAAGGCATATATTTTTAGGATAATTTTGCTTCAGTGGAAAGAATGGAAGCTATAAGGATGTTCTTAGCATTTACTACTCATAAAAAATTCAAGGTCTATTAGATTGATGTCAAGTCTATATTTTGAATGGTGAGATAGAAGAAGAACTCTACATGGAACAACCAGAAGGATTTCAGTTATTAGATCAATTGGATATGGTGTGCAGATTGAAGAAATATTTCTATGGATTGAAGCAAGTTCCTAGAGCTTGCTATGCAAGGCTAGGCATCAACTAATTAATCCTTCTAGTCATACAATCATCAATATCTTCTCCATATTCTTAGATGAACTTATATACTGGAAATTAATTGTTCGTTGATATTTTTGCATGCAATCCATACAAAATTTCATAGGGAGACTTCTTTGTGGCCTTCTTTATGGTATTTCTATTAATGCATAATATTAATTTCAACTGTGAATCCCGCGCCTTTTTGTTTTTCTCCATGACCCTCTTCATGATCTTCATGTGAATTTTGTTGCTAGACTCATCTTGTCAATTTCCTTGTGGGATAAAGGGGAAGAATATGACATGGAAATCCCATAACTACTACAAAAATCAGAAAATTCTTCAGATCTGAAACATATGGAATTATCCATGATTATCTTAGTAGGAGTACTAAATTTGATCAATATATTATCCATAATGAAATTAATGATAAATTTACTATTTTCCTTTCTTGTAGGAATTGCCTCTACCCACTTGGTGAAGTATTCTATGGAAACAATTATCCAATTGTGACCACCACTAGATTTCTCATTGAACTCACCAATAAATCTATGCCTCGTTGCTAAAAAGAAACCTTAATCTTTTGTGTTCTAAGAGGAAGCGTCACATTTATTTACCATTTTATGTGTGTCAAAAAAGAGAGAAGGCCACCAATATCTAGACCTTGGGATCTTATAGGCAGTTTTCTTAGTTGTGTAATGACCTCCACAAACTCCATAATGCATTTCTTCAAGAATCCTCTCTTCTTGTTTCTCATCAACACATCTCAATATCACACCAGCCCTATCTCTCTAATATAAGCAACCCTCAATCATAACATATTTGATTGCTTGTAACTTGAGGTTCCTCTTCTAATTATCAGCCATACGGTTAGGGAAAGGCATATATCTCAGATAATGAAGAATATTTTTATACCAAATGCACTCCTTTTTGTGAACATTTTCACCTATTTGATTTATTTGATTAACTTCTAAGTTTGATTCAGCCATCAACTTGGCTAAACCCTGCCCTCTAACAAATGTAGTGATCTGAATATCAATATTAAATTCTTGAATTTTTTTGATCCATCTACACCTCCTTCCTATGACTTCCTGCTAAGGAAATATATCTTTGACTGCAGCACTAGTTACATAAGACACTATCTTAGCACCTACCAAATAGGTCCTAAATTATTCATAGCCTTCATCAAAGCATAGGCCTACTTTTCCATGATATCATACTTCAATTTTGATGCTTGAAGGGACTTGATAAAGAAAGCAATGGGTTGTTCATACCCCTCATTATTTTTATGTAGTAGGATAGCGGAAATAGTATGGACCGATGCAAAAGAAAACAATTGAAAAGGCTTAGGAAAATCAGGTGATTTTAGCACTAGTTCCTCTTTGATAGCTCTCTTGATGTCATTGAATGCTTTAACAAGATGGTCACCCCATGCAACTATTTCTTTCTTTCTCAACATCTTGGAAATGGACCTTGTAGTTTTGGAAAAGTTTGTAACAAATCTTCTCACAAAATTAATTTGGCCAAAGAATGGCTAAATCCCCCTTTATTGATTTAGGAATTGGGATTCTATCAATTGTTGCAATTATTTTTGGATCAATTCTTATCCCATCCTTTGAAACTATATGCCCTACCAACTTTCCTTCTATAACCCCAAATGTACATTTCTTAGGATTCAATGAAATACCAAATTCTAATGCTCTAGTGAATACTTTTTCCAAATGCATACAATGCTTCTCCTCCTTGTAATATGTTGTGAGGTCATCCTTATATATGGCCATAAAGAAATCTATGAATAGCTCTAGTATTATTCAGGCCAAAAGGCATTCTAAAATAGATATATGTTCCCCGTGGTGTTGTAAAATAAATCTTATATTGCTCTAATTCTTTTACGTTTACCTAATTGTAGCCAGAAAACCCATCCACCATGGACAAAATTTCACAACCAGTAACTTTATGTAACATTGCCTCCATGTTAGGAAACAGGTAGTTGTCTTTCAATGAAGATATATTTAAATCTTTGAAATCAACACATAATCTTATATCTCCATTCTTTTTCCTTACTGGTACCAAATTTGATACCTAAGTTGAATGTCTTATAAGTTTTATGATTCCACCATCTCAAAGTTTCGTGAGATCCTACTACATCTTATGCACCAATGTAGGGTTTATTGGCCTCTCCTTCTGCCCAAAAAAATTTCCATCTGGCTTGAAAGGAATTTCATGTTGGAACAATTCTTCTCTATAAGCCTTTAGGTCATCATACGACCATGCAAACACATGTTTATACTTTCTTAGCAGAGCAATAAAAATTTCTCTAACCTTAGGGTTGAGTCTCTTACCAATGTACACCTTCTTGGGTGCACTCTATATCCCCAAATTGATTTCCTCTAAGTCTTTCTCATGTGTAGAATTTTGCTTCGTATTGTACTTATCAGAGTTATCAAAAACTCTTTCTAGGGCTACCAATCCTTTTAAGATTTTTTTGGTCTTGAGCTAAATAACCTCATTACTAAAAATAGTATCATTTCCATCAAATTTCTCCACAAAATTCTAGAAATAAATTTCTTGGCTATGATATTCATCCACACAATGCAAGAACTTCAACAAGATCGCATCATTATTGAATACCTTCTAGCTATGAATTTTATGTATAATAGAAGGCATCACCTAAGTCTCAACCTTTGATATACCAGAGAAGGTAATATCATCCGGTCTCAAGGAAATATTGGCAAGGAAATCTTCCATGACATTTTTTGACCTTTCTACTCACTCAATGGAAAATTTGTCAAACATTTCAATGTAATCCAAAACAAAATTCTTGTATAGCTTTAACCTTTTATTCTTAGACTCATTTTTTTCTATTATTTGGGAAATAGCTAATTTAGAACCACCTAAGACTCTGACCATTTTAATTCCATTCTTGAGAGAAAATTTGATTCTTAGGGGTAAAGCCTTGTACTCAGCAACATTATTTGTGCATCCAAACTTAAGTGAGAAAGAGTATTTGTAAGACTTACCTCTTGGTGACATGACAATCACCCCTACTCTAAACCCCTCTTTTTAGAAATATCCATAAAAATTCATGGCCCATAGACCATCTTCCTAAAATTATTTCTTTATCTCTTCAATTATTTGTGCATCCTTTACTTTCATTGGTTTTGTATCTATAATTTTAAATTTATCCATATCTATGTCAATGAAGTGCACACTCTCATGTGGATAAACATATTCAATTGTATGTGGATAGACTGGTCCTCTGGTATAGGGTGGTGTTCCACCTTATGTGGGAAACCAACACATTCCCATCTCACAACCACCATATACATAACAAAACATTCCTCACAATCAAGGAGGTTATCAGAACTTTGGAGGAGGTAATGTTCCTGGAAGGAGACCTCTGTAGATGGATACATATAAACAACTTGATTTTGGGGGAATCACCAGATTCCCCAATCAAGTTCCCAATGAAGTAAGGCAGTGCCTTTCTAAGTTCTTTGGAATTTATTTCGTGACAGGTGAGGAACACTTGGGTATTTTTATGAACTTGTTAGGTGACTTTGAAATAGAAGATGAGGATGTGATTATGAAGTTATTCATGCAATCCTTAATTGTTGATGCAAAGGATTGGTATAGAATTCTTCTAGAGGCTAGTGTTGGATCTTGGGAGGAATTAATGAGGGTTTTCAGAGAGCAATATGGTGACAAGATAGACCCAAGATTTATGCTAAATGAATTCAATAATATTTCTCAGGGTCAGAATGAGATGATTTCAAAATTTAAAACTAGATTTCAAAGGGCTATGTCTAGGCTCCCAACCCATTTGAGACTAAATGAGCCTATTTGTTTGGTTACATGTGTAACATTTTTTATTCTAAAATGGGTTACCATCTAAGAGATAAGAATCCTCAAACCTTCACAGAGGCATAGAAGGTTTCAATTCATATTGAAAGAAATGGAAGAGCTTCAAGTAAGATAGGAAGGAGGGAAGATGTAAAAATTATCAAGAACCCTAAGGGCCATCATAATGACAAGAGTGGTGTAAAAAAGAAAAACTAGATAAAATGATTATTGTCATAGAATGTTTGACCTATAAGGTAACAAGAAATGATAGAGTTTTATCTCATAATAAACCAAATTATTAGGGACAAGAAAGAAGGCCTAAGATTTCAAACCAGCCATGTAACACAAATTGGCATAATGGTAGGCATGTTTAGAACAATCGGAGAAATATGAAAAACAAAAGGACTCATGATCCTTTGAAAATAAAAAATGAAAAATTTGTGGAGGATGCTCCTTGGTGTGACCCTTGTCAATTTCCACATTCTTCTTTGCAATTTAGGGTTGCTCAATCCTTGGAGGATAGCCATGAATCATATAATTATTGTGATGACTCATGAATGGAGGATCAATATGTAAATATGTTATTTGGAATGAGTGTAGATGTTGATGAATATTATTTAGAGGAGGGATGTTCATAATTTGATGTTCAAGACCAGAGAAAAGAGACTCATTCTTGTCATCAACAAGTTTTTTTTATGTTGAAAATGACAACACTGCCAGGGTAAATAACTTAGAATCAAAAGAGGATATGAGGCTAAGAAGGCCTTGAAATTAAGATATCATATTGTTGAAAAATGATACTATTGAACAAGCTAGAAGCACTTACAAGCTGAGAAATAGAATATTCAATAAAGACCAAGGTAACCCTAGCAACCTCTTTATAAAAGAGGGAAATATTAATGCAAAGGGGAAGAACCCTACAAAGAACAAGAACATCAAATAAAATGAAGCTAAGAAGCCTAAAAATTAGACTATGGTTCCCCTTGTTAAAGACAAATGTTAGAAAAAAAAAATGATCAAGGGAACAAAGGAGATATTATTGCTCAGAAAAATAAATGTGAATCTAAGCAAGAAAAGGAGAAGGAATAGATTGTTTTAGGTTTTGATGTCCCAAAGTATAATTCAATGGACATGAATCAGATATTGTCATAGATAAAATTAATAGTGCCTTTATTGGAAATGATGAGAATAGAAGAACACATGGAAAAGGCACCGGTCATATTTCTTGTACATCTTCTATTGGTAGTAAGGAGAGGATGAATGTCCATGATGAGAAAGAAAAGGGAGGGGTGAAAAATGTTGAGCCTGAAAGAATCCACATTGAGTTTCCTGAAGTTTTTCTAGGCACCACCTTAACTACTATCCCTAATTGAATAGACCCGTTTTATGTAACCTTGCAAGTAAATGATGAGTTGATTACAAATTTCATGATAGATTTTGGTGCTTTAAATAATGTCATGCCTTTAGCAATCATGAAGGAGCTTGGGTTGCAATAAATTCATATGTATGGTAAGTGTTTTTCCATGGATTCAAGGGAAGTCCCTGTGGTTGGAGTTGTAAATGATGTCCCTTTCAAGTTGGTTGCTGTCCCTTAGAAAAATTATGCTATGAGTGTAACTGTTGTTGATATTCTAGCTTGGTATGGAATGCTCTTATCAAGGGGGTGGGCAGCAGTAGTTGGGGGCAACATGAATCTAGACCTTTCTTATGCTAGCATACCTATGAATGGCAAAGATGTTATGTTAGTTATGGAGAAGAGGGACCAACATAAAATTGAATATCTTTATCCATATGAGAATGTGCACTTCATTGACATAGATATGGACAACTTTAAATTTGTAGATACAGAACCAAGGAAAGTTAAGGATGCACAAACAGTTGAAGAGATAAAGCAAGAAGTTTAGGAAGATGGTCTATAGGCCATGAATTTTGATGGAGCATACTCAAAAGAAAGGTCCAAATTAGGGGTGATTCTCATGTCACCAGAAGATAAGTATTACAAATACTCATTCTCAATTAAATCTGGATGCATGAATAATGTTGTTGAGTATGAGGCTTTACTCCTAAGACTTAAATTTGTTGTCAAGCATGGAATTAAAATGCTCAATCTCTTAGGTGATTCTAAATTAGTTGTTTCCCAAATAAGAGAAAAATATGAGTCTAAGAATAAAATGTTAAAGCAATATAGGAATATTGTTTGGGAATACATTGAAATGTTTGATGCATTTTCCATTGAGTCGGTAGAAAGGTCAAAAAATGTCATGGAAGATTTCCTTGCCAATATTGCCTTGAGAATGGATAATATTACCTTCTTTGGTATATCAAAGGTTGAGACTCAGGTGATGCCTTCTATTCTAGATAACATTCAGAATTGGTAGGTATTCAATAATTATGAGGACTTGTTGAAGTTCTTGCATTGTGTGGATGAATATCATAGCCAAGAAATTAATTTCTAGAATTTTGTGGAGAAAGTGGACGGAAAGGATTTTATTTTTGGTAATGAGGTTATTCAAGTTAGGACCAACAAAAACCCAAAAGGATTGGTAGCCCTAGAAATATTTTTTGATAACTTTGATAAGTGAAATATGAAGCAAAATTCTACACATAAGCAAGACTTGGAGGAAATCAATTTTGGGATAGAGAGTGCACCCAAGAAGGTGTACATTGGTAAGAGACTCAACCCTAAGGTTAGATAAATATTGATTGCTCTACTGAGAAAGTATAAACATGTGTTTGCATGGTCATATGATGACCTAAGGCCTTATTGAGAAGAATTGTTCCAACGTGAAATTCCATTGAAGCCAAATGCAAAACCTTTTAGGTAGAAAGAAAAGCCAATAAACCCTACATTGGCACATAAGATGTAGTAGGAGCTCATAAAATTTAGAGATGGTGGAATCATAAAGCCTATCATACAATCCACTTGGGTATCAAATTTTCTACCAATAAGAAAAAAGAATGGAGATATCAGATTATGTGTTGATTTTACAAATTTAAATAGATCTTCATTGAAGTACAACTAACTATTGTCTAACATGGAGGCAACGTTGCACAAAGATACTAGTTGTGAGATTTTATCCATGATGGATGGGTTATCTAGCTACAATTAGGTAAAGGTACAAGAATCATAGTAGTATAAGATTTCTTTTACTACACCATGGGGAACATATATCTATGTTAGAATGCCTTTTGGCCTGACTAATGTCGGAGCTACATTTCAAAGGGCTATGGATGTTGCTTTTTCATACTTCATAGATTTTTTTATGGCTTTGTATCACGATGACCTCACAGCATATTCCAAGAAGGAGGAGGAGCATTGTATGCATCTGGAAAAAATATTCATAAGAGCATTAGAATTTGGCATTTCATTGAACCCTAAGAAATGTACATTTGGGGTTACAAAAGGAAACTTGCTAGGGCATATGGTTTCAAAGTATGGGATAATAATTGATCTAGAAAGAGTTGCAGCAATTGATAGAATACCAATTCCTAAATTAGTAAAGCGGATTTAGTCATTCTTTTCCATAATTAATTTTGTCAGAAGATTTGTTACAAACTTTGTTGAAACTACAAGGTCCATTTCCAAGATGTTGAAAAATAAAGAAATAGTAGCATAGGGTGATGAGCCTATTAAAGCATTCAATGAAATCAAGAGAGCTATCAAAGAGGCATCGGTGCTCAAATCACCTAATCTTTCTAAGCCTTTTTAATTGTTTTCTTTTTCATCATTCCATAATATTGTCATTGTCCTACTATATAAAAATGATGAGGGGTATGAACAACCCATTGCTTTCTTTAGCAAGTCCCTTCAAGTAGTAGAATTGAAGTATGATATCATGGAAAAATAGGCCTATTCTTTGGTGAAGGTTGTGAAGAATTTTAGGACCTATTTGGTAGGTGCTAAGATAGTGGCTTATGTACCTAGTATTGTAGTCAAAGATATATTTACTCAATAGGAAATAATTAGAAGGAGGTGTAGATAGATCAACAAAATTCAAGAATTTAATATTGATATTCAGATCGCTACACTTGTTAGAGGGTAGGGTTTAGAAAATTTGATGGTTGAACCAAACTTGGAAGTTAATCAGATAAATCAAATAGGTGAAAGTGTTCATAAAAAGGAGTGCACTATTTTGGAGTGCATTTGGTATAAATATATTCTACATTATATGAGACATATGTCTTTCCCTAACCAAATGATTGATAATCATAATTAGAAGAGGACCCTGAAGTTACAAATAATCAAATATGTTATGATAAGGGGTTGCTTATATTGGAGAGATAGGGTCGGTGTGATGTTGAGGTGTGTTGATGAGAAACAGGTAGAGAGGATTCTTGAAGAAATGCATGGTGGATTTTGTGGAGGTCATTACACAACCAAGACAATTTCCCATAAGATCCTAAGGTCTGGATATTGGTGGCCTTCTCTCTTTTTTGACACACATAAAATGGTAAGGAAATGTGCTTCTTGACAAAGTGATGTAGAGCAAGGGTTCAAAACCTTCAACCATCACAAATAAATCAGTTACACACAAATATTCAATAAAAAAAACTTTCAGCTTTTTGTCCTACTCACCATGCATATTGATGGCATACAAATGATCATTACATCAAACAACTCCATAATGAATTATTTTGTTAAACCCTAATTTCACTAAGGGTTATGACAATATTTACTATGAAAAGACACACAAAAACCTCCATATATTTCTCAAATGATCAAATAATTCAAATCCATTTGTAGGAAACATGTGCAGAAATGTAAATAATACTCTCACCAAGTTTGAGCCTTTTTTGATAGTGTAATACAAAGATATAGTTTTCTTAATGCTTGCTGAAAACCCTAGTTTTATCACAAACCTAATCTCACCAAAAACATCATAACTCTTTCAAAACTTAATGAATTTAGATAAAAACAAAAGGAAATGAAACTAGACTCATTTATCCATCATTTTACATTGGTTTAGGACCATTATTATATCTTAAAAATCCGTGACATTTATTTCTTTCGGACTGTTACAAGAAAAATCAGTCATTCAGGACAGCCTGTACCAAAAATGCCATAACTTTTACAAATCTCAATAAACTTTGATGATACAAATTTAAAATGAAAGTAGATTCTCATCACTAACTTATCCAGCCATTTTCAGATCAGTATATGAAATATACAATCCGTGCAAACCAAGAGAACATTTTGCAACATGAGAAAAAATCAAAAAAAGTGCACAAAAACAAGGGTTTCTTCTTCTTCATAATTTCTAAACATCTCCAACCCCTAAAATTAGACCATAAAATTTATTTTAAAAAATTTTATAACATAATCCAACCATTTTTAACCAAATCATCAACTTCTACATGCCCTTGACTCTTCACATTCTCTTTTTTTTGCAATATGACATTTTTTACAAATTTTGACACCTTATTGGGAAATGGCTCATAAACCACATAAACACCTATGAAATGACTCAAATACATTAGAATTGTCTTTATGACCTTATTTAAATGAACCCTAAGCACTCTTAAATACTCATTTACAAATAAGCCTCATGGAGGCTTGAATGCAACATGGTGATCCTGCACCACAAAGGTTTTCTAGAAGTTAAATATTTTGTTGCTTTCCCCCTTAGAATGCAGAATATTGAGGCTCCTTTTCAGAAGTGGGCCATATATTTTAGTAGTGAATTCAATGAGAAATCTATTGGTGGTCACAGTTGGATAATTTTTTCCACAAACTACTTCACCAAGTGGGTAGAGGCAATTCCTACAAGAAAGGAAACTAGTAAAGTTGTCATTAATTTCATTATGGATATATATTGATCAGATTTGGTACTCTTGCAAAGATAATCATGGATAATGCTATGTGTTTTAGATCTGAAGAATTTACTGATTTATGTAGTAGTTAGGATATTTCCATTTCATATTCTTCCCCTTATCACCCACAAGAAAATGAACAAGCTGAGTCTAGCAACAAAAGTCTCATGAAGATCATGAAGAGGGTCATGGAGAAAAAAAAAAGGGAATGGGATTCAAAGTTGAAGTTAGAATTATGGGTTGATAGAACTACCATAAAGAAGGCCACAAATAAGTCTCCCTATGAACTTGTGTATGGATTGGATGCAAGAATACCAATGAACAATTTATTGCCAATATATAAGTTCATCCAAGAATATGGAGAAGATATTGATGATAGTATGACTAGCAAGATTAATCAATTGACAGAATTAGATGAGTTAAGAAGAGTGGCACAAGATATTAATCTAAAGAAGTAGTTGCAGGTCAAATATCTATTTAACAAGAAATCTATAGAGAGAAAAAAAATTGCAAGAGATTTTGTTTTGACATGGAATGCAAGAAATCAAGACAAGGGAAAACACAGTAAATTTGAGGCCCTCTGGATTGGCCCTTATGTCATATGGGGAAATCATGGTGAGAATTCCTATTGTTTGCAAAATCTAAGTGGTGAAATGTTATAATTTTCAATGCATGGACAATTCCTCAAAACCTAGTTTTCATAAGTAGGGAATATACATGCACATTATATTATAGTTTTCTATTTTGGTCATTGTTGTGTTGGGTTTTCGGTGGTTTTCTCTCCTAGAAATGTCTAAATTATTGCTCTTCTTTGTCAAGCATAAGTTCCCAGCTAGAGCCACTAGTGTTACTTGCAAAATACATTTCCTTTTTTAAAATTTTGAAGTCTTTTAGGGTTCTAAACTTTTAGGATAGGGATTCCAAAACCCTTATGTACTTAAACCCTAAACCCTTAAACCTGGCATGCACTTTTGTTATAAAATTATGTTGACCTCTTGCTCATGGTTCCTAGTTGGACTAGTTATAACTTATGTCTTAGGTGGTTGTTATTTAACTGAACCCTTTACCTTGTCTTCCAATCGTGGCCTCATTAAATATTTTTTCCATTCGTGGGGTGGTCTTTTGTTCCATCTATGGGACTCAAGTTACAGTCCTTTTGATTCCCCACAGTGTCTTTGAGGGCATTGCATTGTGGGAATCTAAGGAACCTCCACCTGATATGTCACCATCTCTTCGATGAACTGTGAGTGGTCAGTGGTGGGGTGTGATGATGTAGGGTGGATATCTAGCAACAACCCGCTAGCTTATGGTGATTTGGTGGGACCTTTGCTTTTCTCAGTAGGGGAGCAAGGATGTGACATGTGACATGGTCGGACCTAATGTGGGTCAGGGCCTGTATTTGTTTTTGTTGCATCAAGGGGAATATAATGTTACTCCCCTTGATATGTTGAGATCTTTCTGGTCATTCCATTGAAGAGACACTAAAAGGTCTCATTTCAATATATGGATGTCTCTTCAATGATGTCCTATGGTGATCAGATGGTGTGGGATGTGTTTTTGGTCAAACTCAATGAGAAGTAGCATGAAGTGTTCACCACAATGTCATGGTGGCTTGGAGTGCAATCTATGAGGTGGCAATATGTGAAGGGTTATGTGTGATGGTTTACTACAGTCTCACATCGGTTAGTAAGATGGCTTGTGAGGTAGTGGATAGGAAGGAAGCAAGAGGTAAAGGCTCACCATGGTCCCGCGATGGTCTACAATGACGGGTGTGAGGTAGCGGTAATTTCTTACCACTACATTGTGACGGTATAGCAGGTGGTCTTTGAGGTAGCGGTGGTCGACCACTTAGTGGTTAGTGGTTTATCGTCATCCTATGAGTAGTTTAAAGGAGGTATGCAGGATGGCATTAAAAGCATTTATTGGCCTGCACATTGCACAATAATGGTGACATCAACAAAATAACTTGCAGGGGTGCGGGGATGGTGATTTGATGGCTAGGATTTATTGAAGGAGATCAAAAATTATGTTTTATTTTGGCCTGATGTTTGATCTTAGCCTTCCATCCTACATCTGATGGTTAGAATTGAAAATGTAATGGTTATCTACCTCATTTCATGGGTAAAGATAAAATAGTAATGGTGTATTTGTGTTTCAGCTACCAGATCAAATCATAATGGCTCTAGATTGAATTTTGGTACTTCTTTTAGGCTAAATATATTGTTGAGCAACACTATTTATTCCTTGATGTGTTGTAGAGATCAAGTTCTTTGTCAAGGTATGTTCTTCATGATTCTGATCGTGGATTTTTAGGAGCTCATACTTGCATTTATGAATGTTTTCAAGATGGTGTGTACTTGAGGTGGATAGTTGTTGTGTTGGTTGTTTTTACTATAACTAGGCTAATCCCCTAATCTACCTATGGAATTTCCAATTCCAATAAAGGGCAGCTCAAAGGACCTAGACCAACTAACAAGGATTTTAAAGACCTCCTATACTTTGTGCTCTACAAGACCCGGGAGGGTGATCCCCTAATGTGTTTACAACCTCTGCACTATTATCATAAACAAAATTAACAATAATAGATAATCTCACATAATAGCTCAATAGAATGGGATAATACTAAATAGAATTGGTTGTCCATCAATAATATCAACCATTTGGAGTGTGAGATAGTCAAAACAATACTTCAAAGTAAAATATATTCATTGATTTTCAATTTTTTAGCAAGCTCCAAGTGAACACAAACAAATATTGAATCACAGAAATAGATGCAACTTAGATCAGTAACTTATTTCCATTGGAGGAGTCAAATTCACAAACACCTAAGGGTTTATAACAGATTCAACACATAGAATATAAGATCTTCAACAACATTTCCTTACAATATCACCAATATGTACCCTAACTCAATACTACTTACCAAATCCTTGTACAGAACATATCAACCCACAATCTCATTTAAGCATTTTAATTAATTCTTTGAATTAAAGCTAAAACAAGAATTGCACACACCATAACAGTGAGATGAACAACATAACACTTGATCATTTTATTAAAAATTTGAATATGCTTGTACACGGGGTAGACATGAGCTTGAATTTCTCAGTTTAATTCAAATGCCAATACTATCATAAAGCATCATATCTCCATGAATTCAAAACCTACAACAAAATGACTCAAAACCTAACTTGCATTTTCTCTATAATTGCCATATTTTACATTTTTCTCTACAACTTCACCTAGACTCAACCCAAGACTTCTAACTTGCTAACTCCTTTTTACAATGAGAGAAGAAGAGAAGATGTAGAGGAAAGGAATGCTCCAGAAGAAAATCTGCCAATGCCATCTGGAAACATCTTCCTCATTGATCAACAAACTGAAAATAATCTCTCCTCTCCCTACAACAAACTGATTCTACATCCAAACTTGCCTTTGCCTAAGTTTCCCAACAATAGAAAAAATTCACATGTGAGAAAATTCCATCAAATTCACTTAGCTGTGTAAAATTTGCCTCTACCCATGAAAAAACCTATTTCTTATTCTTTTATTTGTTGTGCTACATTTTATTTTATTCACTTTTAGTGCATAAAATATTTTATTTCACTTTATATTTTATTTCCCATAGCACACAATACATTCTTCATAAAAAGTGAATATAAAACTCACTTAACTTATCCTCCCTTTACACTGCATCCACTCATCCTCCTGTGGCACGTGCACAAAGTATATTAAATACTTTACTCAAAACATTTGCATTTATATTGGGGGTCCTTTTTAAAATTTTACCCAGCTACACAAAGTATTCACCTTGCACTCATTGTAGAATATCATGTTTCACCATTATGAATAAAATATTCATTTCACATTCACCTAGGCTTGAAAATATTTGCCTTTAAAACCGCGCACAACTTTTAAGTTTAAATATTTTACCATTTGTAATATGAGGGGCCCACCTAACATTGGCTTTATTGTGCATCCCACAAGAAAAATGGGCCTACCTTTTAACATTTTCATCCCACCATCCCACAATCATTAACCCCTGTGCACTTTGGGATCACGATTTGACGGGGAATGAACGTGATTTGGCTGGAAATTGACCTTCATTCTTGGCCATCGATCTTCAATCTGCTTCTTTATTTTCCCTAATCCTCTTTTTTCATTCGGTATTCTCTACAACTTCATCGGACCCTGGTGATGTCATTCATTCTCCATGCTCTAATCATTCCTTTTCTCTGGTCATGGCGGCAACAGCACTCAACACCCTCCTCCAACTGGGGTCTTTCATCTCATAACTGTGTCCTTTGGAAAACATGATGTGGCACTCAAGTTTCTGAGACTTCTTCAACAAATCCATTTTTGTGTATAAACAAATGCTCCCCCTATTGCAATTTACATTCAAACTGAACATAATGTCAATGTGAGCGCAATTCAAAATAGAATTTCCTCAAACAATTTTGATACATTTCTTCCACAAACATACCGCTTTTCTCTCCCATTACCTTTCACAGGGCATCATACTTGCAACTAAAAATTCACACATTCTCCTCACAAAGCCTCGAGTCAAGCTGCATCCTTAGATGTATTTCGTAGCACCCTATGATGTCCCCATTTAAATTTCATTTGAAACATGAGATCACCTCTCTCAATGGCATGATATTTGCAACAGTTTTGCATTGTCCTCTGTGCTTTGATGGATGCATGCATCCTGCCTCAAACCACGTACTCCCATTGCAGCTTCTTGAAAGTTACTAACGCCTTTTAAACAAATCCATTTAGTGTGTATGTGGGTGTGGTACTCCATGCCAAACGCATTTGCTTGGAATTTTTTAATGCCTTTTCAACAAATACATTTTCGTTTATCCTACACTGGCACCATGAGACCAAATTGAGGCATTGTCAAACAGTTCACACACCATCTCCAAGCCATGCCCTCCATGTGTTTGCTTTAATTTTATTAAAGAAATTTCAACAAAACAATCTTTTCCATAGCATGCAATTGTGGCGAGCCATCAGTCAAATGATTCTCCATCCCACCGCACAGAGTAGGAAGGATGATGGTACAATGGTGGAGTGCATCATATAGTAGTTTGATCCAGCTCCAATGCTAGCGCAAACTCCTTGGGTCAAAGTTTACTTGCAATATCACACCTTGTTCAAACAACCTAGCAAGATTAAATAGTGTTGTGAATTTATCCCATGGCAAATCTCCATGTTCTCTATGCCACTTCCCACTCTCCTAGCGCATTTCTAGATACATTGCCTTCATCTTTCATTACAGTGTTGGAGCATTCGATGGCATTCCTCCTGCAACGGCCTACCATCTAATTCATAGTGTCCTCTGATGGTGAACTTTGTTACTTTGCTAATTCACACCAAACTGCCTTGAACCATAGCCTTCATTGTTTCAAGTAGAACTCTAAATAGAGTTCTTTTATCCTTTTTCTTGGAAACATTTTCATGCCCTCAGATGTAGCTCAAGCCCTAATTTATTTTTCCAAATTCCCTTAATAAAAAATTTATCACCATTTTTCATTTTAAAAACAGAGCTCTATGTTTCCTCAATAAGAACCTCTACACTCCCTTCATATACCTACTCAATGCATGTCCCAATTACATCCAAATTCAATTGGATCTTACTTCATGCCTAATTTGTGGCAGTAAGTAGATATGCATTTACATTATCATGAAATCTAAACTATAATTATCATGATGAAATATTTCCCTTTTCAGCATCATGTAACTCCTCAAACAAAAGATCAAGATCAAAATGTATTATGATTTTATCTCATGGTGACTTAGGTGAAAAACTATGTTCAATAGATAGAAGGAAGAATCTTGTGATAATAATGAATGAATGACAACCCATTATGGGATAATGCTCTGAAATTCATACCCTTCATAATTAAAGTGTCCCTCGGCAAGAGCATGTCAGGTCCCCATGTGGACCCAGCTAATTTTTTTGTTTTCAAACAACTTTTACCCTTAATTTTCTCTAGGGTGGCTTCTAAATGCTTCTAGAGTAAAAACATGAAATGGGTTTCCATTAAAATCTATTTTCTGACACATTTGGAAAATGGTGAAAACTGGCCAAGTTGGCAGGAAACTGATTAAACGACCTCTTTGGGCCGTGAAAACTTGTAGGCATATAGCCATTCATCCAAAGAATGCAATGAAAAAGATGGATCAAAGAAATAAATCACAAATAAAAATTTATTAACTTTCAAAGTTGCTTACTCAAACTTTCTGCAACAAACAATTGTTCTGAACTAATTAAAATTGAACCAACTGTCATTTTGCAAAAATAGAAAATTAACCCCTGGTGAGTTGCCATCAGACACATAAGTTAATTTAGGTACCCTAATTATGTGTGCAAAAGGAATTTTCTTGAACCATCACTGATCAAAAGTTATTCAGGGTCAAAGTTGACCACTCAAAAAGGTTTTTGAAAATGCAGGTGCAAAATACGAGAAATTGCATTTGGTTTTGACCTTTTAAAAATAGAAAATGAGGTCATGAAGATCTAAAAATTGACATGTGAGGTCATTTAAGTGGTTAGAATGAAGAATATTAATCATTCTCTCTTGATGATCAATTGGTTGCAAAATGCATGCTCAAACAGGAGGCTACCTTGCAAAAATGAATGTTTGCAAATAGCAAAAAAGTGTCAAAACCCTCAAGCTTCAATTTTTGAAACCCTGACAAAACTCATTGTGGAAAGCTGAAAATTGACATGCATGCTCACATAGGACACTTGAGTGAGCATGCAAATTGGTTTTTCACGAAAATCATCTGGCTTCAAATTATGAACCTCCAAAGTAGGTCATTCAGGCAGATTTCTCAAGTGCACTTCTAAAAGTGCCGAGGCAAAATTTTCGAAATGGGCACTTCAAATTTGCAAAATTTGAGAGTGTCATCAGTGTCTCTGACTAGAGATGTATGCCCCCTATGGGCATAGCAAGATTCCAAATTTCTATAGAGTAGACCAAATTTTGAATCCATCAGGCGTCCTTAGACTGCTCCTTTATTCATTCTTCTTTTTCAACTTCATCTAGTGACCCCGGGCCACCAAATGAAAAATTGGAATCAGCATTTACCTCTATCAAACACAATTTTTCAAAAAGAGTTGATCCCCCTCAATTCATTCTTGCACTTATCAAACCATAACAACATGAGCAACTACACCTTTGCAAACACAAGTGTCAAGTTGTCTTTGGGCAAGTAAAAACTCTCTTTGTTCATCTTTGTCATCAAGTGGCAACCAAATCAAATAAGTCACATCACTGCCACTTTCATCATTTTCTGATTTTGCATCAAGTGACATGATTTGAAGATAATGATCAAGACCATATGAAATCCTAGTCTGATCACAACCATCTGCCTGATTAAACATGTTGACCTCTCCTAATAGGCAATCATTCACAACATTATCAACATGTTCATAACCATTGTGCATTTGAAAGACAGACATACTTTCAAAATACTGACTATTATGTGGCAACAACTTATCACATTCATCATATGAATCATTCTCAGACTAAAAACAACATCCTTCAGTATCTTGCATAGTGCCAAACTTTGTGAAAACTTCTTCCAGCTAACAAAAATAGCACTCACATTCTGCTACATGGGTGGATCTATTAATCTCATTTTGACTACCAGTTTGCACATCAAAATCAGTTTTCAAATCAAACTGAAAGCTCTCATAAACAACTTGGTGTGTGTCATGCAAATCATCTTTGCATATGTCAAAGACAAAAGATGTATATTCAAGAGCATCCTTATATGGATCATTGCAACATGGGCACATTTTTTGACATTCAGATCAGGTACATCAAAACATATCTTGGCATCATGGAGATGGGATTCATATGTAGCATTAACATCTAGGGAATGAGAAAATGCATTCATCTCATGTGCAGTAAAATTTTATGATTCATTCTTCACATCATCATTCAACTCAAAACCAAATACCTCAAGTGAGGGCTCAAGCAAATCATCATCAATAGGGACATCAGGAAGAAAACCATATGAACTAGTAACTTCATGTACAATACCAGCTGGTACGTGTGCTGATCCAAAAGTGAAAGACTCATTGCTAACTAAAAACTCCTCCTTAGCAATAGAACTAGAATCTTCATTTTCTTTCATATCAATTATCTTCACATGGAGTGACAACATGTCCATGTTCATATTAGGAAAATAAGGAACTAACATGAGATTCACCATTTGTTCCATTCCTTGGCTTCTCTACACATGGATTAACAACTTTTGCAGTATTAACACCATCTACAAATTTATCAGCATATGGATCAACAAACTTCTCAATATCATCAATGGGTAATTATATTGATTCAAGATCCATATACATGTCACAATGTTCCACCTAATTATTCCAAAATGAATCCATTGTTTCATCATCATGCTCTTCATGTATCACAAACCTTTCCATCTTAGCTTCATACAAATAATCATGGAGAGTAGGGGCATAAGCACATTTATCAGCATCTTCATCATATTCAACATTATGTTTTGAGTCAGCATACTAATCACACACATGTTTGTCTTCAAACTCCGCATCATTCTCACAATGAATATGCTCTTTTGATTGTGAACCCAAATTACATTCGGTGTATTCATCACATGTTCTTTGTTCCTTCACTTGTGCAAAAGTGACTTCATGAACATCTATACCGTTGCATTCTTCAAGTGAGGAATATGCTTCTATATCATCCGCAGAAAAGTGATCACAATCTTCAGAGAAGCAATCAGAACTATCAACCTCATCATGATTTTCATCACAAGAGAAATCATGACTACGCAAACCATGTTCAAAATCTTCAGAATGAATGCTTGAGGCTGCATTTTCAAAGTCAAAGTCCCTTTTTTCTTATGAAATATCAGCAATACATGCATTGTAATTGCTGGTCACAATATGACATGAAGAAGCACTTTGTATCTCATTTTCATCTCCATTATTTGAGATATCACAAGAGAAAAATTCTTGCATATCTACTCTATTATCATCCCATGTGTTATCATCTTCCTTACTGCTGCAAAAATCTGCACATGTATTGATTGTGAGCTGATCACAATGTTCATCCTCTGACATACAACATGGAACTTCATTTTTTGACATATTCTTTTAATTTGTTTGCATTGTTGTATGATTTCTTTCAAGAGGATAGTTGTTGTTTACATTTTGAGAATCCATATTTAGTACATAACCACACTTGGCTGATTCCACAATCTTTATCCAATCAGGTACTTGATCAAAGCTATGGGGCTTCAATTCTTCTGGCAAAGTACTTAGCCTAGGTTCATAAATCTCACAAAACAAATCAATGCACACAGAATCCTTAGGTCTAGAATCTTTGGGAACTTCTATCAAAGCATCCAAAAATCTCAAAAATAACTTATATGGTGATTCCCCTTCCTGTCTTCTCATTTCATACAATTCTTGCACAAAACACTTTTGATCAACAGTGCTCAAATTTTGTTGACATTCAACTTGGATCTCACTATGATCTTCATACTTTGATGATGGAGAGATTATAACAGCAAAATAATTGCCAGCTTGACAATCATTTCCATTATCTGCTGCATAAATTCTATTTGCATAAGGTGTGTTGGAATAACACACACTTGTAGCTAGATACCCTTTCATCATAGAGTATTTTAAATTGTTCTCAATTTCAATGGCAGTTTGAAATGTTTGAAGTAATGTTGTGGGATCTTTATCCCTTAACAATAATCCCATCTTACTGTCAAATGCACCAAGATACACAACCAAGCATTCATCATCATTTGGTTGCATACGTTCTAGGATTTCCCTAATAGCCTTTGCAAATCGAAGATTGAAAACAAGGACCAACTCATTTTCACTTATATGGATCTCCATAAAAAAAATCCTCATCTCACTTGGATTTCCCCTTTCACCAAACTGCTCAACAAAGGTTGTCATAAATTGACTCCATGAAGCTATAGAACATGACGGTAAATATGAGAACCAAACTTTGGCATCATCCTTCAATGATTGAAGAAATAGTTTCATAACAATGTTCTCATGATTTACCTCATAATCCCCCATCACATCCACGAATGTTTGTAGATGCTCAGAGGCTGATTCTTAACTTTTCCCTGTGAATTTGAGCAACTACTGCCTAACATTTTTAGGGATTAAGTTTGAGAAACCTCTAATACCATTGAAAACCAATGGCATATACCTTTCAATAGAAAAATCCCTTTGAGGGCTTGGGACAACTTGTTTTCCTTGCATAATTTTACTTCCATTTCATGGGGAAACCCTCTTGTATACAAATTCCATCATTATCAACTTCATACATGGTTATCAATTACATCATTTACAAATCCAACCATGATTCTAAAATATTGACTGAATATTTATGCCCTAAGCTTTCTCAGAGGCATAATTCAAAATAAATATACTTCTCAAATCATATTACACATTACATTTTAGAAGTATGGAAAGAACTACTACTATTGTTCACTTTATTAATGCAAATTCATCTAATAGGGAGCCAAAAAATTTCCTAAATATGGTTTTCATACATGAATTTCTTAAAAACCAAGAGTGAAAAATACCTGGAATTGTTGCAATTGCTGCAAATTGTTCTTCTGATTGAAAATATTTGTAGATCTAGAACCGTATTCACCTCTTCATTAGGTTCTTTGGTAGAGTTGCCACCTCTTTGTATAGGACAAAAATTTGATCAACTAGAATTTCTTCACAAGTCAAATTTGTTTAAGAACCAGCACAAGCACTGCAACACCTCCTTATCCAACAATATGACATCATATGGATTCCTCCCTCAAACTTTTCAGGGTACTTCATCACAAGAGCTCGAATTTTCTTCATCTCTAGTGCAAATCATTCAGTTCTTCTCAAATAATGCACATCGGTGCATAGATCTCAGAGTCGCCACTCATGATTTGTGAGGTCTTATGAAATAATCATGAAATATGGACTAATCTAGAAAGAACTTACATTGAAAGATGAATTACAATAGATTCTCTACCAACATTCATGAGAATTGACTCACTTGACAAGGAGATTGAACCTATCATAACAAGCTCATGACTCTATAAGGCAAAATAATCTTCAACAATGGTCCCCAATAGAGTCACCATTTTGTTGGTTTGTTTTACTATAACCAGGTTAATATCCTAATCTACCTATGGAATTTCCAATTCCAATCAAGGGTAGCTCAAATGACCTCAACCAACTAATGAGGATTTTAAATACCTCCTACACTTTGGTCTCTACAAGACCCGGGAGGGTGGTCCCCTAATGTGTTTACAACCTCTGCACCATTATCATAAACAACATTAACAATAATAGATAATCTCACATAATAGCTCAAAAGAACGGGATAATACTAAATAGAATTGGTTGTTCATCAACAATATCAACCATTTGGAGCATGAGATAGTCACAACAATACTTAAAAGTAAAATATAATCATTGATTTTCAATCTTGTAGCAAGCTCTAGGTGAACACAAACAAATACTGAATCATAGCAACAGATGCAACTTAGATCAATGCCTTATTTCCATTGGAGGAGTCAAATTCACAAACACCTAAGGGTTTATAATAGATTCAACACATAGCCTATAAGATCATCGACAACATTGCCCTATAATATCACCAATATGTACCATAACTCAATACTACTTACCAAATCCTTGTACAGAACATATCAACCCACAATCTCATTTAAGCATTTTAATTAATTCTTTGAATTAAAGCTAAAACAAGAATTGCACACACCATAATAGTGAGATGAACAACATAACCCTTGATCATTTTATTCAAAATTCGAATATGCTTGTACACAGGATAGACATGAGCTCGAATTTATCAGTTTAATTCAAATGCCAGTACTATCATAAAACATCATAACTCCATGAATTCAAAACCTACAACAAAATGACTCAAAACCTAACTTGCATTCTCTCTATAATTGCCAGATTTTACATTTTTGTCTACAACTTCACCTAGACTCGACCAAAAACTTCTAACTTGCTAACTCATTTTTACAATGAGAGAATAAGAGAAGATGTAGAGGAAAGGAATGCTCCAAAAGAAAATCTTCCAATTCCATCTGGTAACATCTTCACCGTTGATCAACAAACTGAAAAGAATCTCTCCTCTCCCTACAACAAACTGATTTTTCCTCCAAACTTGCCTTTGCCTAAGTTTCCCAGCAACAAAAAAAATTCCCATGTGAGTAAATTCCATCAAACTCACTCAGTTGTGTAAAATTTGCCTCTGCCCATGCAAACACCTATTTCTTATTCTTTTATTTGTTGTGGCTACATTTTATTTTATTCACTTTTAGTGCATAAAATATTTTATTTCACTTTATATTTTATTTCCCACAACACACAATACATTCTTCATAAAAATTTAATATAAAACTCACTTAACTTATCCTCCCTTTACACTGCATCCACTCATCCTCCTATGGCACGTGCACAAAGTATATTAAATACTTTACTCAAAACATTTGCATTTATATTGGGGGTCCTTTTTAAAATTTTACCCAACTACACAAAGTATTCACCTTGCACTCATTGTAGAATATCATGTTTTACCCTTATGAATAAAATATTAATTTCACATTCACCTAGGCCTGAAAATATTTGCCTTTAAAACCGCGCACAACTTTTAAGTTTAAATATTTTACCATTTGTAATATGAGGGGCCCACCTAACATTGGCTTTATTATGCATCCCACAAGAAAAATGAGCCTACCTTTTAACATTTTCATCCCACCATCCCACAATCATTAAGCCCTGTGCACTTTGGGATCACGATTGGATGGGGAACGAACGTGATTTGGCTGGAAATTGACCTTCATTCTTGGCCATCGATCTTCAATCTGCTTCTTTATTTTCCCTAATCCTCTTTTTTCATTCGGTATTCTCTACAACTTCATCGGACCCTGTTGATGTCATTCATTCTCCATGCTCTAATCATTCCTTTTCTCTGGTCATGGCGACAACAGCACTCAACACCCTCCTCCAACTGGGGTCTTTCATCTCATAACTGTGTCCTTTGGAAAACATGGCGTGGCACTCAAGTTTCTGAGACTTCTTCAACAAATCCATTTTTTGTGTATAAACAAATGCTCCCCCTGTTGCAATTTACATTCAAACTGAACATAATGACAATGTGAGCTCAATTCAAAATAGAATTTCCTCAAAAAATTTTGATACATTTCTTCCGCAAACACACCGCTTTTCTCTCCCATTACCTTTCACAAGGCATCATACTTGTAGCTAAAAATTCACACATTCTCCTCACAAAGCCTTGAGTCAAGATGCATCCTGAGATGTATTTCATAGCACCCTATGATGTCCCCATTTAAATTTCATTTGAAACATGAGATCACCTCTCTCAGTGGCATGATATTTGCAATAGTTTTGCATTGTCCTCTATGCTTTGATGGATGCATGCATCCTGCCTCAAACCACGTACTCCCACTATAGCTTCTTGAAAGTTACTAATGCCTTTTAAATAAATCCATTTAGTGTGTATGTGCGTGTGGTACTCCATGCCAAACGCATTTTCTTGGAATTTTTTAATGCCTCTTCAACAGATGCATTTTTGTTTATCCTACACTGGCACCATGAGACCACATTGAGGCATTGTCAAATAGTTCACACACCATCTCCAAGCCACGCCCTCCATGCGTTTGCTTTAATTTTTTTAAAGAACTTTCAACAAAACAATCTTTTCCATAGCATGCAATTATGGTGAGCCATCGGTCAAATGATTCTCCATCCCACCGCATAGAGCAGGAAGGATGATGGTACAATGGTGGAGTGCATCATATAGTAGTTTGATCTAGCTCCAATGCTAGCGCAAACTCCTTGTGTCAAAGTTCACTTGCAATATCACACCTTGTTCAAACAACCTAGCAAGATTAAATAGTGTTGTGAATTTATCCCATGGCAAATCTCCATGTTCTTTGTGCCACTTCCCACTCACCTAGCGCATTTCTAGATACATTGCCTTCATCTTTCATTACAGTGTTGGAGCATTCGATGGCATTCCTCCTACAGTGGCCTACCATCTGATTCATAGTGTACTTTGATGGTGAGCTTTGTTACTTTGCTAATTCACACCAAACTGCCTTGAACCATAGCCTTCATTGTTTCAAGTAGAACTCTAACCAGATTTCTTTTATCCTTTTCCTTGGAAACATTTTCATGCCCTCAGATGTAGCTTGAGCCCTAATTTTTTTTGCCAAATTCCCTTTATAAAAAATTTATCACCATTTTTCATTTTAAAAGCAGAGCTCTATGTTTCCTCATCAAGAACCTCTACACTCCCTTCATATACCTACTCAATGCATGTCCCAATTACATTCAGGCAGATTTCTCAGGTGCACTTCTAAAAGTGCAGAGGCAAAATTTTTGAAATGGGCACTTCAAATTTGAAAAATTTGAGAGTGCCATCATTTTTCTCTATTTTGGAGTCAATTTTTTTGTTTGTAATCTGACTAGGGTTATTTTTCCTATAACCCTAGTTAGAGTTAGGGTTAGGATTTTGAATTTGAGTTTGAGTTATGTTTGCACTATATAGGTAATTTTTTTTATTTTTTTTTGGGTTCCATTCTCTCATAATTTTGTAAGTCTTTTTCCTTAGTCTATATAGTGTTTTCTTCTTCTACACCTAGAAAGAAGATTTTGTAATGTTTGCTCTATAATAACAATAGATGACCTAAATGTTTATTGCATTTGAACTTATTATTTGTATCAGTTCTATCATTCTCTATGATATTGTACTCATTGCCTTTGAATCAATATAATCAAGGAATCTTTTTTGGTTCTCAAATCACATTTGCTAATCTTGAATGTCGTATTTGTTAGTTTCTATTCAAGGAGAAAATTAATCTCTTTCAATTCATATGTTAAGGTTTTGATGATGCAATAAGGATTTCAAAGAATTTTCATAGCATTGATATTTTGTTGGTTTCTTGTTGCAAGGCAATAAGTCTATTAGAAGCTAGGGTTTGGTCTATTTTAGGAGTGTTACTTCATTTATGGATTCTATGTGGATAAGGCAATGGTCAAACTATTCCCATAAGCCTAAGTATGAGGTGGATCCAATTTCAAAATCAAAATCAAAACCTTTTAATTTCTTGCATTTTACTTTTATGTTTATTTCCATACTATCGGAAGTTATTGAACATATAAAAGGTTGTATAGATAATTTAGCCCATAAAAGACCTTCCACCATTAAATTATGATGATATTTTATCAAAGGCATCATTTTCCTGATAGTTTCATATGTGGATAATGTTATAGGGATACCCACCTTGGTTTTGTAGAGCCTAAAGTGCAAAGGAGAATTTGCCAATCGATCTCCCATTCGTTGGCCACTGACCTAGGGTCTCTAAGCATAAGGAGTAGCTACCCTTTAGGAGAAACTATATCAACTGGAAACACCAACAAAACATCCACAACATCACATAACACATGAACACTAGGATTTTTACATGGAAAATTTAAAATGGGAAAACCACGATGATTTTTAGCTCATAATATATTATATCAAGATATAGTATATTACAAAAATTCTCACTGCAAGTAGATTCACTATCTAGTGGACTCGATGCACACACAAAAATAAGATAGAAGAAAAAAGGGGTGGCTCACAGCCTATTGAATTATTACATTTTTTCTACTAAATGTTGGATTATAGTTCCAATGAAGTAAAAAATCAATCTTTCCACTTATCTTGATCACTGTCTTGATTTGCTCTTAATTCACATAATCTGCACAACTTTGATCACATTCACATCACACACATGTAGGTGGAGCACCATACATGTCATCTATCTCTTATCACTCACACACCATCCCAAAACACTAAAAACAAACTCCTATATATATCCATATCAAGTGTAACATAAATTAGGTCAACCTAATTGGATGTAACACACAAAATTTGAACTTTTCGTCCTTAAAACATTTCATCAACATCTCGCACCTTAAATAAAAATTAAAATTACCTCAAGATAGGTTGGGATGGACCCAATATAGGTCTTACATAATATTGCAATAGATAATAATCCTTCAAACATGTTATGTCAGCCCCAAATAAGACCTAAACACAAAAACCTTCATCTATTTACCCAATTTGCCACACGTGGAACTCAAAACTCAATCCCATTTGGAATTCCCACTCAATTGACATTTGGAACCATATCACTGCAACACAAAATATTCATCCATGAAGGAATGTGAAATCTCCCACACTGACACTCTATACAGGAAATAACTACAATATACAGAATTGAACTTTGTCAGACATATCTTCCAAGATACTTCATCAGACAACAAAAACATCTTGAATTTAGATGCATCTAATGATCACCAAATTAATGTTAGAATTGAATTGTGATATCTCTATTTGTGGTGGAGTGTAGACCCAAAAAATGACACACCAAACCACTGTACAAATAGGTTTGATACTTAGACGAATTGTTTTGTAACTGTACTTTCTAGACCAACTTATCCTATACAAATATCTTCAAAAACACTTCTAAATCATGCTAGGGTGATCCATAACAATGTTGACATCAATGAAAACATTGGATCATGCAATATATACATACCATGCTCATCTTTCTAAACAGCATCTTCTTCCAACAATTTCAATATCCCACAACACCACACAACTTGAGCTTGTTTTTTTCTTTTTTCTTGTGAGCACGTGGAAATCTTCCACCAATCAGCCTTTCACAACTATGCACAATATGAACTATTTCCTGCTATTATCTTTGTAGATAAGCGGACATATGACATGTGTTATATTGACACAAAACACTTTCCTTTTGGGCCTACCTTTTACACATGTCATCACTTCACGCCATCAAAAGCCTTTTATCCTTTATTGTATCTCTTCATGCAAGCATGCAAAAGAGCACCACTTATCTCCATTTTGTGAAACTGCAAGACTATAAATTGAGCCTTCCATTTCTCCCATGAGTGATTAGAAGAAAAACACCTATCCCATAGAGTTCATCAATAATTATGGCTAAAGTGAAAACTTTAGACTTAAGAGGAAATATTTTGCACTCGAAATAAGTGGTATAGGGGTCGATAAAGTGATAATTCCTAGGGGCTTAAGTTATAACTTAAGCAATTAGAAATTACCTAGGGCAAGTCAACAAGATATTAGAACATAAAGTGCACGCCCATTCAGAGACACTTAGGGTTTGAATAATTAGGTAAAAACCATAGAAAAGCATGAAATGCTAACATTGATGCAATCTAAAGAAGATCTAACCATAATTATGCATGTAGAAAATACTCCTAGGCCATGAGTAGACATGAATCTCTTATAATGCATAGTTTTTACACCAATGAGAACATTTTTCCCTCTTGACATCAATGACAACAATTTGCAACAACTAACTCTTTTTCTAGGGCCTCTTTCAAAGTCAACTATTAATGCAATCATCATTCTATTTAATTCTATCATCAAGAATCATTTCTTAGGTGTCCTTCTCACTATAATGGGTACACAAAATTTTATTCCCTCTATTTTAGGGAGAAGTCTCACCTTTCTCACCTTTTACTAGAATTTCCTATTTTAGTCTTAACTTTTTTAGTTCTAGTTTAAGATTTTCAATCTCATCCTTTCTTTATAAATAATTCTCCTATCTCCATGACTATATTCTATTTTATTATCCATCTCCACCATCTTATTATATATAAAATACTTTTCCATCCATTGCTATCCTAATGTAGAGGTTCAACCCTAATGTGAACTACTCAATTCCTTATTTTTATGATAGTGGCTCCTCTAGCTTCTAAACTACATTAGTGAACCTTTGGTCATAATACTTGATCGATTCATTTTTTCCTTTAATCACATCCCTCATCTTACATTTTCTAATGGAACATTAAGATAATTAAAAAAATTAGGAATATATAACTCAATTCATCCCATGTTTTGTCATTTATAGGAAATTATTTAATATATCATTTTGATGTTCCATCCTAGAATGTACGTACAAAATTAAAAAATTGGTTTGATCATAATTAATTCTATACCTTGTTGAGCAGGTGCTTCATAGCCTCTTTAGTATATTTTCTTAAAAATTTGGAGTTTAGTCCTATTGGTGACCAAAAGTATAAGAGGTGAAGATGTTTTTTATTTATCTTAATATTTTTTTAAGGCTTATCCTTCCTCTTGGTGTTTTCTCTACTCTTGGTTCTCTTTTATTTTTTCTCATACTTCCTCTACTTTCTCTTACTCCTTTGTTATTTTACTAGTCTTTCTCTTCTACCTTTATATCTAGATAATTAAATCTCAAAAAATCTCTTCCAAATACTTCTTTAAAACCTCTTATACAGTCACTTCTTGCTCTTTCTTCTTCCATCTTGAGAAAGTATTCATTACTTATATCATCTTTAGAAACTTTTATTGACTTATGTGGAATGGGGAGTGACTCTTGCTTCAAAGGATTCATCTCTTTGTAGGGTCTCTTTTTCTTGGGGTTGTGTCTTTAATTATTTTTAGTTAATATATTATTATTAGAAATTGATGTATCCTATTCTTAATCATTTGTGTTGTTTTCTCCAAGAATCTCCAAGGTGTCCATATAAAAATCTATTTTTTATTGGCATCTTTTATCATAATGTTCTATTTTCATCACCTTCCCTATAGATATTAATTTATCTATTTCTTTCATTCTCCACATCTCATCATACCCACCTACTTCAATATTTCAATAGAAAATGTTGAGATTCAATGTGATCCTCTTAGATGTTGGGGTTACCAATTTTTTTATGTTAGGTGACATCAACCTTGCAAACCTGTGTCATTCATGTGTCTTCATGTTTCTTGGAAAATGTCCTAGGGGATATGAGAGAAATTAATATTGGCATATTATAATTATATTTTCAAGAGGGAATTTAATGTTGGTGGAGGTTACACATCACTAGAGGAAAAAATATCCCTCCTAGGTGTCCACATTGGGAATGTGAAAGGTCTTGAATGGGGCACACAAGTTTGGAGGGAAAAAAGTGTCTATTGGTGTTCCATCTAGAAGCTAAAAAGTTGCCGAAGAATGCTAGAAGATAGAAGATGAAGAGGCTATGGGCTAGGAACACATGTTGGAGCCTTGTGAATTTTATTTAATATTTTATCATGACTCGTGTTCTTCCAAGAAAGGAGCATGGGTTTTTTCAAGTGTTTTTGGCACCTATTATTTTGGTTTACCATTATGGTTTTTCCTCCCACAAGTTATATATATTGGAGCCATGAGATGGTAGTTTTATGTTGTGTTATTTGAAAGTGTATGGAAGCATCTGGGTTGTTATATATCAACAAGGAAGTGTATTATGGTGTATCTCTCTTATGAATATTAATAATATACTTTCCAACTTTTCTCTTGTAGAGTTTTTTCCTAAAGGGGTTTCTCCACATAACTATGGGCTAGGAACCCATGTTGGAGCCTTGTGAATTTTATTTAATATTTTATCATGACTCTTGTTCTTCCAAGAAAGGAGCATGGGTTTTTTCAAATGTTTTTGGCACCTATTATTTTGGTTTACCATTATGGTTTTTCCTCCCACAAGTTATATATATTGGAGCCATGAGATGGTAGTTTTATGTTGTGTTATTTGCAAGTGTATGGAAGCATCTGGGTTGTTATATATCAACAAGGAAGTGTATTATGGTGTATCTCTCTTAAGAATATTAATAATATACTTTCCAACTTTTCTCATGTGGAGTTCTTTCCTAAAGGGGTTTCTCCACATAAATTTTGTGTCATATTTTGTTTGTTGATTTTTCTATTATGGTGAATTTTTATTCACATTCATAATCTGATTTAGTAATATTATTTTCAGATTTTAATTCACTTACATAATTTTATATTGCAGTTTAGTTTCACCTTGTTTTCAACATTCGGTATCAGAGCTAACATTTTGTTTAGAAGGGGATTCCTTTCTTTTAAGTTTTGAAGGTTTTTTTGTTGTAGTGGGATATTTTATTTTTGTGGTATATTTCATATTTGTGAAGAGGATTTTATACCATGGATTCTACCTCTTTCTAATATAATGATAATTTCAATGAAACGGGCTACGAGATGTGGAAATTAAAGATGGAGGATCTCCTTGAAGAGAGATATCAGTGGTTAAAAATTTCATAAGAAAGTAAACCAGATACAATATTTAATGAAGATTGGAAAAAGTTAGACAATAAGGTATGAGGAACCATTTCGTTGTCTTATGGATTTTGTCCTTTTGAATATCTCCACCAAAGACACTGCATATAAGTTGTGGAAAAGGATAGGTGATATATATCAAACTAAAATTTTGTCTAACAAATTGTATCTCAAAAAGATGATTATATTCTTTAAAAATGAAATATGGTGACTCTATAGTGGACCATTTAAATTATTTTAATCTGATTATAATTCATCTTGCATCCATAGATTTTAAAATAGAAGATGAAGTTAAATTTATCTTGTTTATTTTTTCTTTCCATGAATCTTAGGAAAACCTAATTATTTTTATAAATAGTGGTAATGCAAATCCAAAGAAGGACACCATGGTTTCCGTATTAATTTCATAGGAGATGAGAATAAATTCTATGAATGTTGTCTCCCAAGATGTCTTGCATGTATGGGGTAGGTCCAAAGAGAAAGGGCCTAAAGGGGATAAAAAGAGGGATAAGTCTAAAGGACATTCTAAAACCTCCAAAAAGAGAAAATTGAAGTGTTGGAATTATGGAAAAAGAGGGAATGTGAAGGAGTGTAGGAATAAGAAAAATAATTTTGATTCCTCCATGAAAAATTCCTTTGATGTTGATTTTGATACCTTGTTTTTTCAGCTAATACTATTAGTGATGATGCTTGGCTTATTGATTCAAGTTGATCCTACCACGTGAATCTCCACAAGGATTGGTTTATTAATTACAAATAATATGATGGGGGAGATGTTTTCCTTGGTGATAACAAAACAAAGAATATTGTTGGCAAGGGAAATATAAAGTTTTCTTTCAATGATGGGATGATTAAAACTCTTTATAATGTTTTTCATATTCCAAGACTTATGAGAAATTTACTTACAGTGTCCAAGTTGAATGATTTTGGAATGCATGTGTCATTTGATAAGTTTGGTTGTGGGTTGGTAAGAGGGATTTTGGTGATAGCTAAAGGATCTCGAATAGGGAATTTTTTTAGGCTAAACACATCTACTATATGTTACTCTCTCAATGTAACTAATACTAAAAAATGCATGTATGTTGTGGCACCATATAATGGGTCACATAGGTGAAAAAGGACCTAAGACTATTCTAAACAAAAATTTGGTTGATGATATTTATAATTATCATGTTGGTAAAAATGATTTTTATGAACAATGTGTTTGGTAAATAAAATAGATCATCATTTTCTAATGGAACTAATAAGGCAAATAGATTATTGGAGATCATTCATTTAGATGTATGTGGACTAGTGGATGTTGAATCTTTGGTAAATCTCGATATTATGTATCTTCCATTGATAATTTCTCAAGACACATTTGGATTTATTTTATGTATTCTAAATTTGAAGTTTTCACCAAATTTAAGGCCTTATTTGAAAAAACAATCATATTATAAGATAAAAGTGTTCAGGTCTGACAATAGGGGTGAATATTGTTCCAAGTGTTTGTGTGAATAAATGTTGTGTACCTAGTTAATTCACTTACTAGGGACTTAGGGGACATATTCACGTGTTAATTTTACTTAGGTCCTAAGATTATTTCTAGAAGACTTAGTTGTCGTGTCTATATTTAATCATTTCCTAGGTAGTTATGATAAGTTTTCACATATCATGATATTAAGACAATTTTCATAATCTTATGACATCTTATGTCTCACCTTGGCTATATGACCAGGTTTTCTTATATGTAAATCATATATAATTTTTGGACAATCAATTTCATTGCAATCTTGAGCATTGCATATTGATCTCTTTGTGCTTTCCATTTGGCCTCTAGATCTTGGGTATCTACATAGCCAACTCTAACATGGTATTAGAGCGAGTTGAGTGCCTTTGGTTAGAATGTTTTTGGAGAGATCTTGGTAGATCTTGAAAATTTGAGTATGCTCTTCTCTTGCATCATATGAAGACCTGGAGAATCAAAAAAACTTGAAAAACTATCAGATTTGGTTTTTTTCTTTATGGATTTGTATTGAAAGTTCATTTTGGAGCATTTTGGTGTAAAACTAAGCTCACTATTGAGTTTAGAATGTCCAATAAAATCAGATCTAGCTTTTATTTCACTCAATTTGGTTGTTGTATGATGCAGTTACAAATTGGGGTTTAAAGCTTAGATCTAGTTAACAGTTTTTTATTGGAGCACTTATAGCTAAAATGGATTCTACCATTGCATTTAGATGGCCCAAAAACCCCTATTTTCATATAATATTTATCCATTTTAGAAAAATTTGATTTTTGGCAAATTTTTATTTTGCCAGAAAGGTTGTCACTACAAGCTAAATTTGGCATTTTTTCAAAAATTCATAACTTTTGATCCAAAATTCAAACTTTTGCAAATAAGATATTGTTGAAAAGCTATTTTTATGTACTTTTTATTGGTGCAGATTTTGTTTTCAGATCTAATTTCTTGTGAAAGTTTTTTTTTTTTGAAGTTAGATCTTCCATTTGGACTTTTGATCTCATAATGTTTTTCCCATTTATCTTTTTTTTGTGATTCTTGTGGCATTGGAAAGGTATTGAAGAGCTCTACAATTATATCTAAGAATTTTTTGTAGATTCAGCCCCAAGTATCTTTTTTTAGATTTGTGCATATTTACATTTTTTTTTAGGACTTGGACATATTGACACCTGGAGAAGTTTTATCCTTTTGGGAAGGCTTCATTTTCAATCTAAATCATATTGAGAAAGTGTAATTTCAGATTATGTATCTCATTTTAAGATATTGTTGTAATTCTACTTCTTTGATCCATTTTGTCATTGTAAAGGCACTAAATATAAAGTTCCAAATCATATATTGCTATGGAGATTCTTGATTAAGTGATTTGGGGGGGTCTCTTGGTGCATTGTTTTGCTCTATTTGCGTGTTCTCTTATTTTCATGGATCATTCTAAGGTTATTTTGCTCACATCCTATAATCATTCAACATAGAATCAAAATGCATGGATTATTCTAATGACTGAAGGTCACTCTCTATATGTTGAAAATAAGGTACTTGAACCTACAAATGTAGATAAGAAGATAAAATGGATGATTGAACATACCAAAGCTCTTGGATGTCTTCGTAGACTAGTTTCTCAAGATTTATTGTTTCAAATTGAATCATGTAAGAATTCTCATGAAGCTTGGAACAAATTAAAAAATTTGTATGGTACTAAAAATGAAGTAAGAGGCTATCAAATTTATAATGAACTAATGAGCCTTAATGATCTAAGAGAGAAATGTAAAGCATGTAGAACTAATAAGAAGGACATCTAGTTGATCTACAATATATTGAACAAACTTGGTCTTGATTATGCTTCTTTTGTTTCTAGATTTCATACTCATAGGTTGATTATGGGATCTACATATACTACACCTTCATTTGCATCATTTTCTGAGATGTTGATACATGAGCAAAAAAATCTTATATCAATGGGTCTCATCAAGACTTATGTATCTTAGGCATTGTTGGTTAGTTAGGTGAAAGAATTAGAATCATATAATAAATAGAAGAAATCAAAGAATAATCCACATTTAGATCAAGAAAAGAATAGATTATCTTCCAAAGAGAAAACATCTAAGAAGGAGAATCCAAATTTTTCATATTGCAAGAATCTTGGACATGGTGAACACTCTTGTTATAAGAAGGATATTGATGAGTTGAAACATCTTCTCAAAAAGAATCAGATTGATTTTCCTTCCAGAATGTTTGAGTCACCTTCTTCTTCTTCAAATTAGTCTAAAAGGAAAAGGTCGTGCTAGTTTGGCTTCTACATCTAGAAATAAAGGGAAATCTCTTTGTGCTTGTATAGGTCTTGGACCAGGGAGATGGCTTCTAGATTCAGGATCATCTCATCATATGGAATTTTCAAAGTCTATATTCTCTTCTTTTGAGCCTTGTGTTATGTCTCCTATTTTTATGGGGAACAATGCATACATGAGTGTAATTGGGAAGGGATCTATTGATATTAGGGAGGGAACTTTCAATGATGTTTTATGTGTACCTCATTTGTCAAAAAATATTATTTCCATCTATTAGATTACACATGTGTGAGATGGGAGGACTGTGGAATTCAATCCTGATTCAGTTATCATAAGAGACTTGGAGATTAGAGAGATTATTTCTACTAAGATGGTTAATCATTCATCTTAGTTGTACACCTTCATAGGTTTTTCTTCTGATGATGACTTTTTTCCTTTGGTTTTTTATCATACTTCTTGTGTGAACCATGATTTAGAGGAGAAATTTGGCTACTTGAACTTGGGTGTTCTCACATAGAATACCATTCTTGAGCCTTGCATTTCATATCCTCCATCTACTATTAAATTTGATGATGCTTGTGTTGCTACAGATATGGCTTCTTGTGATTCAATATAGCAAGATCTTCATCATCTTCCAACTACATCTACTTTAGATGAATACTTGAAAAACATTGGTGGGTTGTTTGTTGAGTCTCATAGTTTAGATTTGGGAGACACCATTGATTACATAAATCTTCTCTTTGATGGAGATGATCCTTCTTTAATTATTGTGAGGGAACACTTTGACCCTCTTGTTCATTCTCTACATAATCATACATCATATTTTGACATGAGTGTGTATACTTTTGGACAACATTTAGAGGAGGAATACTTATCTTTGTATGGTGTTCTACATTTATCTCTACTAGATTTTGGATTGTCCTCTTCAGCAGTGTGGCCTAGAACACCTGCTTGGAGTATGCCAGCTTTCGACATCAACATGGAGACACTTGATCATTCTTCAGAGACATCATACATCATTCATCTTCCCACATCTTCTTTTCAAGAATGGGAAGCTATCATTCATATGATCTTGCTTTTTTGTCTTCCTAAGGAGAGGAATGTTGTTTGAAAATATTGGATCATCTTCAACATTTAATGTTGAGCTTCTACTATTGCAGGAGACTCACCATTGAGGGGGATTGCATGATCTCTCATCTTCTTCTCTCTTATGGGGGGTCTTTTTCCTCACATGGGGTTTTGGCCTTCTCATTCTTCATTATGAGATATTTTTTATTTCATATCTCTTTTGGGGAGGAGTTTTTCCCCACTGGGTTTTCTCCTTTTCTTTGTTTGTAAGAGAATGCATTTTATTTGTACATGGGTTCCTAACATGGCCTAGTAGTTGGGACCCATCCTTGTTTACATCATTTGCATAATAATATTCTCCCTAAGTTGCACTTTAGCGGGGTATTGGTGTGAATAAATGTCTTGTACCTAGTTAATTCACTTACTAGGGACTTTGGGGACATATTCACATGTTAAGTTTACTTAGGTCTTTAGATTCTTTCTAGAAGACTTAGTTGTCCCGTCTAGATTTTATCATTTCCTAGGTAGTTATGATAAGTTGTCGCATATCATAAGATTAAGAAACTTTTCATAATCTTATGAAATCTTATGTCTCACCTTGGCTATATAACCAGGTGGTCTCATATGTAAATCATAATTAATTCTTAGATAATCAATTCCATTGCAATCTCAAGCATTGCATATTGATCTCTTTGTGTTTTCCATTTGACCTCTAGATCT
This sequence comes from Sequoiadendron giganteum, assembly GCA_007115665.2. Lineage (NCBI taxonomy): Eukaryota > Viridiplantae > Streptophyta > Pinopsida > Cupressales > Cupressaceae > Sequoiadendron > Sequoiadendron giganteum. Next base: position 357,442,498 of record CM021108.1, read on the forward strand.
TGGGTATTTACATAGCCAACTCTAACACCAAATAATTTGATGAATTTTGTAAGCATGCAGATATTGTTCAACAAAGACTACTCCTTATACTCCCCAACAAAATGGGGTAGCAGAAAGAATGAACCAAACCTTAATGGAAAGAGCAAGTAGCATGTTGAGCGGTGTTAATCTTGATAGATGATTTTGGGCAAAAGCGGTTGGTATTGCTTGTTATTTGATTAATAGATCTATTTGTTCAACTCTTGTTGATAAAACTCCTTATGAAGTGTGGATAGGTATAAATCCTTTTTTTTCACACTTAAACGTATTTGGTTGTGAGGAATTTTTTTATGTGCCTCAAGAGATTCTATCTATATTGGATCCAAAAGCATAAAAAAGCATCTTTATTGGTTATGGTGAGAATGTAAAAGGTTATAAGCTTTGGAATGTTATATCTCATAAAATAATATTTTCTAGAGATGTGATTTTCAAGGAATTTAGAGTTTACTCAAGAGAAGAACAACCAAATGAAAAATATAAGACAAAGATTGAGAAGTAGGAAGATGCACATGTGGAAGAAAAAATAGATATATCAGAGGATGAAGAAGAAGAAGAGGATTTAGATAGTTTAGAGGATGTGTAGGATGAGCACACATAAGAATAGATACAGTGCATTACTCCTACCTTGAGAAGGTCCACAAGGCAACAAAATCTAGTTGAAGGATATATCCCATCAGATTATTGTTTTTCATTTTCTTTGTTGAGTTCTAATGATGAACCTAGATCTTTCAAGGAGGCTCTCTCTTCAAAATAAAGTGAGTCTTCATTGTAGGCCATGCAAGAGGAGATGATGGCTTTGGATAGTTGTGACACCTAGGATCTTGTTAGTTTTCCCAAAGAAAGAAATTTCGTTGGTTGTAAGTGGGTATTTAAAAATAAATTTGGTGGAAATGGTCTATTAGAGTTGTACAAGGTCAAATTAGTGGCCAAGGACTATTCCTAGAGAGAGGTAGTTGATTTTTGGTGGAATTTTCTCTCTTGTTGCTAAACTAACTTTTATTAGATTCCTATTGTCTATTGTTGTTGCTTGAAATTTTGAAATAGATAAAATAGATGTTAAAACTTTTTTCTTTCTTAGGGATCTTGAGGAAGAAATTTCTATGTGATAGCCTAACATTTTTTGTAAAAGGAAAATAATAATTGGTTTGTAGGTCGAAGAGATATTTGTATTGTTTGAAATAGTCACCCAAGATGTGGTGCCAAAATTTTGATGATTTTGCATTGAATTTGATTTTATTAGGAGCAAGGAGGATCATTGTGTTTATATTAAATTTATTGATGACCACATTCTAATTATTATCTGAAATGGGGGGAAATTGGATACTCTAGTATATGATTGTAGTGTTTAGGCACCTTTCCTTATTTCATTATAATATGTGAGTTTATAATGGGGTTTTGATGGATTTGGACAAGGTATAAGACTAACTTACAACCTGAAATGTGAGTCAACTTTCCCTTGACAAAATTTGAAATGAAATGTAATGATTCAAGTAGCCTAATGATGCAAATAATTTTTCTAAGGCAACAACAACAAATTTGAGAAGTCACAGAAAAATTCAAACTATAGAAATAGACTGAGCAAGACACTATGCACTTATGATATGAATTTGAAGTGGATTTTTGAGGACATAGTCACCCTAGGTGACTATATCCTAGTAAATGGATTCTAGATCTGATTTGCAGTCCTTTGATGGCATATCTAAGTCTTTTGTTTCCATTTGTCACACTATTGAATCATTGTCGAATATTATTGTAACTAAGTTTTTGTTTGTTGTCAAGGTGTAGGGTTTGATTGAAATAATGGATAATTGACCTTCAAGCTCCTCTTAATCTTCTTTAGATCTGAAACCTACACATTCAAAGAGAGAAGAGAGGTTGTTCTATTTAGGGGCTTTCTTTAGTCAAACCCTATGTTATCGTTTCCACTTCCACAATGGAAATTTCAATCATAATGATAAATCTAAATGATAATTGAATGATGAATCAACCATGGACTACAAATCACCACCCAAAAATGGCCTCCTTGAAGGATTGAAGTCATACAAGATCACCTCAAGGCTTGATTGTTGTTGGCTTGATTTTCTTCAAGACCTACAAGGGTGAGATCTCACAAACAATATTACAAACTCACATACACTTTGACATAATGCTTGGATCTTGAATTTTCACAATAAATCTCCTAATGGTTGCTCTTGACTTGCTTGATAAGACTCTTGAAAATTCTTGATCATAAATTGCTCAATTCTCCTTATTAGTTTTCAAATAGTTAAATGACTAGGTATTTATACATAATTATTCTAATTTCCCAAAAATTAAATCTTGACAGTCCACTTTGGACATTTGAAATTCAAGTAATAAAATGTTGAAATCGACATATTTAATTTTGGAGCCAAAATAGGGGGACTAAGTCACGCTATGCAACAATGTCCCAACCTTATTTTTCAGAATTTAAGGTGTTGAGAGAAAAATATTAAATAAATGTTTCAGTATTTTATTTGCAATTTGTCATAAAATGATAAAGTGAGCCACAAAATGCATAATTTAGGAAATTAGGTGTACAATTAGGTCTATGCACTTAGGGGGAGAAAAACATAGTGTGAAATTGTCAAGGGTGGCAATTTGCATTGCTACATTTATTTCCCACTTTAATGAGAGTATGAACTTATGTTCAGACTCACATTAAAGTAGAAAATATGTCAAGAGGGGTTTGAATGTCCAAATTTTGAAGAGATAGGATGACAATGAATCTAGGGGGAAGCACGCAAGCCCCCATTATTCAAGATCATGTGGAAAACCAACATAAGCACAAAGGAACACACATGTAGGAAATGAAACAAGATGACATACACAATGTCAATACAAAAGGAAGCCTATGAATATTATAGACTAGTAAGATGTGTTACCCTAGGATCCACACCCAAAGGCATTCATGATTTATGAGCTTAAAAATTTTGATATTTTATAAGTGAATCACAAACTGAATGCACATAGGCTAGTGAAGTTTGATATTCACTAACTGAACCCCCAAGACAAAGTAGCAAAATGAGAAACACACAAGGTCTAGTGAAGTTTGATATTCACTAGGTGTGTACCCATTGTCAACCATACCAAGAATTACTCCGTGATAATACCAAGAATTATACTCTGTGATAATACCAAGAATTATACTCCGTGATAATTCTGATAAGGTGCTACAAAATGCTATGTCAATGTGTTGGTTCCCCAAATCTGCTATCAACTTGGGTCCTAAAGGGGTGTCAGGCCTAATGGTCAAATTCAAGGAGAGATTTGGGCAACAAATGGGAGATTTAGTTAAAACTCCTTTCTACCTTGTACTTCAAGATCTGTGAAACCTAGGAGGGTGATCCTAATAGTGCATTTACATAAACTTGTGTGCCAAAGTACTCAAAACACTGTAAACAAATGATTCTCCTTTAAATGCTTAACAGACACAATACCCTAAAGGTTTGGCTGACCTTCATGGTAATGTCTAGTTTAGACATGAGAGATGTAATATGCATTAAATTCCACACTCACAACAAGATAGATAATTAAATTTGATTTTAAATTATAGCTACTCACAAACACTCTCAAGAAACCGCAACACTATAAGACCAATGTCATATTGCATGGTGGAGTCACCTAAACAATGAAATTTAAAACTCATTATAGCATTCACTCTCTCATAACTATGCCTATCAAATGATGCATTACACCATTGATCCTAGAAACCAAACCAATCATACTTTATTAATACAAGCATATTGTTGCACAAATATTCATTCCTCTTAATACAGTTTAACTTACTCCTTGAAGAAGAGTAATAATAGTGAGAAAACATTCAGGGAAAGACAAGAAGATTAACAACATAAAACCTTGATTTCTTATATTCAAAACTTATGCAATATCTAAAATGGAGAAAACTAACCTAGAATATCTTGTCATTTATTTATCAAAGATTATAGTGTTGTAATTACATTCTTCATTACAAAATTTAGAAGACTCCTAGAACCTAAAACAAACCCCTATTCTATTACAGACTATGTTACAAAAGAAGTATCTCCCATGAGACCAAAACAGTGTGAGAAACCCCTCAAAATGAAATAGAAAACCATACTTAAGGAAAATACATAAACCCTAAAATGGAAATCTTTGTAGACATCTAGCATCATGTGAGTCTGCAAATCGAACAATTTCATCTCCACCATTGAATTCCCACTCTACACTTTTCTTCCCATCTCTTGCTTTCCCTTGCATTTTCCTTCCTTGTAATTGAAATTTTTATTTTTTTGGTGAAGAGCCATCATTCATTTCCACCGACTATAGAAAAACCCACTTCTTAATATTACCCTACAACTACAAATTATTTGTTACCATCTTCAAAGCCCTCCACTTTGTATTTACCATTTGTTGCCCTGTAGATTTTTTTTATTCTTCACTCACTGTGAAAAGCCTTTACACTCTTTTGTTTCTTTTACTGTAGCTGAAAATAATTTGGTTTTATAGTGAAAACCTTCATTCACTTTTATCATGCTACACTTTACTTTCAATTTCCCAGCAAAGCAAGTTTTTTGATTTTTTAATAATAGAGGCTTTTAATTTTTCTATTGAGCAATATAAAATATTTACTCGTGAACTTTTTATTTTTCACTTCACATTTAAAACCTTTGCCCTATTAATAGAAATATTTTACCCATGGGCCCTTATATTTTCTTGCCCAGTAAAGAAAATATTGTTTTTGTTAGAATTGGTTATGGCTACCAAGATCTTTGGACCAAATGGAAAGAACAAGAAGAGAGGATATAATGTGACAAGAATGAACTGTATTCTTATCAATATGATTGTTGTTTGTCTACAATGAGAGAGACCCCTTGGCTATATATCCAAGGTGAGATCATAGAAGGGCATAATATTATGACAAGTGTCATAATCTTATGACATGAGACAACTATGAAAAGCTATCACTCCACCTAAAGTGGAAAAGTGATAATGTGATAATAACCACAAATGGTGGATCACCCACAAAAGGTGGAGAGGTAATCACATGATATTTCCATGAAAATTTGAAGTGATAAATTAATAACATGATAAGTCCACCAAAGGTGGAAAATCTCCAACTACCTCATATGTGGTCCCTAAGTAAACTTAACTAAGGTGTAATCATGACCTAGGACAAGGTACAACACATTTAATTACACCAACACCCCCCCCCTTAAGTGCAACTTAGGGAGAATGTACACAAAATAAAACAATGTAAGATGGGTCTCGACAAATAGGCCATGTTAGGTACCCATGTACAAATGCAATGTAATCTCTCACAAATAGAGAAAAGAAGAAAAACCAGTGGGACAAAACTCCTCCCCAAAAGAGAGAAAATATACAAAAATGAAATTCTCTCAATGATATATGAGAAGGTAAAAACCCCATGTGAGGAAAAATACGCCCCCATAATAGAGAAGTAGAAGAGAGACGAGGTAGCCCCCGCTCAATGTTGAGTCTCCTGCAATGATGGTAGAAGCTCAGCATTGAATGTTGAAGATGATCCAATCTCATCGAACAACATTCATCCCCTTAGGAAGAAACAAAACCAAGGATCTATGGAGGATGTTAGGAATATGGATGATGGATGATATCTCTGAAGCATGTTCAAGTGTCTCCATGTCGATATCAAAATCTGACACACTCCAAACAAGCATTGTAGGCCACATTGTTGAAGAGGAAAATCCAACATCTAGTAGAGATGAATGTAGATCATAATCCAAAGACAAGGATATCCCCTCTGAAGACAAAGAAGCCTCCTCCAAATGTTGTCCAAAATTATCCACACTCACATGAAACTGCAAAGAATGATCATGTAGAGAATGAAAAAGAGGGTCAGAGTGCTCCCTCACAACAACTAAATAAGGATCATCTTCATCAAAGAGAAGATGAATGTCATCAATGATTTCCCCCAAATCTGCAAGATGAGATTCCACAAACAAGTCTGAAATACCTATCAAGAAGCCATCCAAAGTAGCCATATCTGGAAGACAATTAGGATCTTGGTGAATTGAATCACAAGGAACCAAAACTATGGCATCACAAGCATCATCAACTACTATAGTAGGTGGAGGAGATAGAATGCATGACTCAAAAATTAGATTTGATGTGAGAAATCCCAAGTTCCAGAGGCCAAATTTCTCCTCTGAATCATGATTCATACTAGAATTGTGATCAACAGTCGAAGGAAAAATTTCATCATCAGAAGCAAAATCTAAAAAGGTGTACAACTAAGATGAATGATCAACCACCCCAGTAGAAATGATCTCTCTACTCTCCAAGTCTCGAATGATGACTGAATCAAGTGTGAATTGCATAGTTATCCCATCTCCACCATTTGTAATCTGATATATGCAAAGAAGATTGTTCATCAAGTGAGGAACACACGAGACATCCAGAAAGTGTTGTCCCCAAAACTAATAGATCCCTTCCCAATTACACTCATGTATGTATTGTTTCCCATCAAGATAGGAGACATAGAACAAGGAAGAAATGAAGAGATTATAGATTGTGAAGATGCCATATGATGAGATGCTCCTAAATCTAGAAGCCATCTCTTTGATCTTGGACCTAAAAAAACACAAAGAGCTTGTCCTTTATATCCTAATGTTGATGTTTGACCTTTGTCCTTTTTAGACTGCTTTGAAGAAGAAGGAGGTGATTCAGACATTCTAGAAGGAAAATCAATGTGATTCCTTTTGAGAAGATTTTTCAATTCATCAATATCATTCTTATAAAAATAGTGTTCTTCATGTCCATCCTTCTTGAAATATGCACAAAAAGGCCTCTCCTTCTTAGATGATTCTCCTTTAGAGTGAGTGGATTTTGATTCATTATGTGGCTTGTTCTTTTTCATCTTTTGCTTCTTATCAAGATTCCTCAATTCTTTATGTCCCTTAGACTCACTAGACACCAATGCATGTGGCTTGGAAGACTTGATTAGACCCATGTTCATTAACTTAGCTTCCTCTTAGATTAGAATATTTGCAAAGTCATCAAACTTAGGATCAACATATGATGCTCCCATAGAAATTTGATGGGTATGAAAGCCAAAAACGAACACTGAATACTCAGGACCAAGCTTGGATAACAGATTTAGAATCAATTGTAAATCCTCTTTGTCAATGATGCATTCTTTCAATTGTGTTCTTAGTTGCTTGCTTTTGGAGATGTAGTCTTGGATGTGATCAAAAAATTTAGGATCAAGATTCATCAAATCATTATCAATCCGATATCCCCTAATCTTATCTATTTTACCATACAATGTTTCAAAATTCTCCCATGCTTCTTTTGGTGTTTTACATGGTTTAATATGAAATTGTAAATCAAATGAGATTAATCAACATATGCATCCAATTTTTTTCTCATGTTCAATCTCCCATTTTTCCAATTCTTTAGCATCAATAGGTTTTTTAATTGTGTCCTTTAGATGACCTATTAGACCTTTCATCATGAGATAGTTCCATACTTATTTTCTCCATGTAGCATAATTATGTGGAGTTAGGAGTTCAATTTGATATTTCCCCATCGCAAGAACACAAACCTAGCAAAAGAATGCAATCAACCATTGCAAGATTACCCGCCAAATTATTCGATCAAGAAACCCCCCCAAACAATATCTGATTTGGCACTTTATATTTAGTGTGTTTACAATTTTCACTTACCAAAAACAAAAAAGTGGACTTTGATCTTGGTACATGCAAATTGCCAAAATAGGCCTCAAGCTCAAAGTGAAAAATTTATAGTAGATGAGATAAATATGATTACACCACTAGAAAGTGCATGAAAAATCATGCATTTCCAAAAAACAAATCAGCCAAAAATGTGACCGTAGGAGCAAGATATGAGCTCCCAAAGTTTCCAAAATGAAGATGAAGTAGCAACACCTATGAGAATCTGCAATTTATGGAAAAACCAGAAGCCAAAACCAAAAACTAATTATACCACTGTGAAGACCAAGAAAAATTAGCCCAAATCAAAAAAAAATTGCTCAAAAAAAGGAGCCAAAATGAGGGAGATATTAGCCTTCAAAGTTTTCCTTCCAAAATCAAAACGCAAACCGTGAGGGGGGGGGAATCTTGTAGGCTACTGACGTCATTGCTAACTTGATGATGATGTCATAATAACAAGCAATTAAAATTGACGTTCTATGGCCCACCAAAAAAGAATATTCGCCCCTGCTAGAGAATATTTGCTACGGTAGGGCCTAAATTTGACGTTTTTAGGAACGTCGTCGAAAGCCACAGATGAAAGAATATTTGATCTAAATATTCTCATGGATGCCACCGCTGGTTCTTTGTGAATGTCAGTAGGAAGTTCATCGGTAGACTTTGAAACTACCGGCTTTTCTATTTTTGGTGTCAGATAAATTGTTGTCGTCGGTTGTTGGTGGGAGGGGCCCATGGGGAAGTGTGGGGCCATGGCGGCCAATGGCCACCTGCCATGTGGCCTTTGTGGTACTATGTACTACGGCCAAACCAAAAATGCTGAACAAAAATTTCTTGAGTTTTTTTTATTTTTAAATAAAAAATTTACAATAAATTTGATCCGATACAAAATGAATTTTCAAAAATAAAATTCAAAAATATTTTATTTATTTTTGAAAAAAAACATACCATCAACCAGGCATTTATGGCCTCTCTACGACTAAAGGAGGGGAGATTTGTTCTTCAAGCTTTGGGTGAAGTGCTCTGATTTTCACAATTTTATAGTCAATCCTAAGGTTTGTGGCCCTTATGGACGTAATGGCAGGGTCAGATTTGACCCAAAATGCTCCAAAAATGTAGCTACCTTTTGGATCTGGAAATCACAATTCAGCTTCAAACCCTCATAGATTTGGCCTCATATGTCCGATTTGGACGAACTAAAAAGCAAAATCAACTTTCTCAAACCTTTCAAACACAATGGTGAGCTCAGATTTGCACCAGCAAGCTCTGATTTGAACCTACAATAAAGAGTCTGGTGGAGCTTTTAATTTTTCCCCTTGTAGGTATGTTTTGTCTTCGGCTCTAATTGTTTGGGTCATGGGTTTTCTTTTTTAGCATTGACTTTTTATTGATGGTGGTTGGTCACTTAAGTGGTCTTTTATCTCTTTTTAGTTGAATTGTTTGCCATCTGAAAATAAGAAAACCCTAGCTTGAATTATCATTTTTCTAGTATAAATGGAACCCAAGGCCCAAAATTGTGGTTCTAAAACCACGACCCAATCTTTCTCCCAAGATATTATTGATTTCTTAAAGCCCTCTAATAACAAGAAGTAGGAGGGAAAGGTTTTAATCTATGGGACCTGACTCTTGGAAGGATTGATAGACAAGTAGTGTGCAATTCAATATGTCGAGTTACCATATACCGAGTGGCAGTTGTTCTCCAATTGGTTTGGGAACAGGAATTTGTCAGTTCCTTTGTGTAACCCATGGAGGTTAGACCTGGTTAAGTTGGTGGTGCCTAATGTCTACTTGGATGTAGATATTTTGAAAGATATTGCTATGAGATATGATCCTATGACCTGAGTTGTCAGAACTTATGATGGTGTGCAGATGATTAAGATAACTAGAGAAGAAATTGCAGATATTTTCAAGTTGCATGAATGGAGTCAAGATATGGTTTGTGTCGACCTTAAGGTTTTCAGAAAAGAGTATATAAATACTAAGGGTTTGTTTAGAACAACCCTTTTGATACCTCATTTGGTTGTCTCGAAAAGAGGAAAAAATCAAAAGAAGCTAGTGATTGGTAGGAATGAGCCTGAACCTTTTCCTGTGGAATATTTTTCCACTTATTTCAAGAAGACTATATGTGCTTTATGTCAAGTTCTTGGATTTAGTTTAAAGACAACCTTGCCTACTGATATTATGTATATGGCAGTAAATCTCCAGCACTCGGACTTCAATGTGGTGTATGATTTTGCCACTTAACTAGCGGAGAAATTGCACATTGGTTTGGTATCTCTAAAGGAGGGGAAGAATTGGGTTGGATTCAAAAGGTTTTCCCTATTAATTCACATGCTTCTATATAGGGGTCAGGCTTTTTTGAAAGAGATATGGAGTTCAAGAACAAGGAAGGTAATATTGAAATGCTTATCCAATATTGGACTAGGATTCTTGACATGCATGATCATAAGTTTGATTATGTAACTTTTCATAATTTCTTTGGATCTTAATTAAGGAAGGATTTGGTTTGTGACCCCTCAAGGATTCCAAAATAAATTCATGACATTTTGAGGCCGAAGGGAGAGGAGGCCTGAATTGAACATAATGCACAATTGGGGAGACATTATCCTCTATCATAACACAACATTTTTTAGCGTTTTTGGCACCAATGTGAATCCAAGGGTTCTGGCAAAGGAGGTGACCCTTAGAATTGGATTTTTGGAAATCATGAGGCAATTGGGAGGTGCTCAAGAACTACACTTTCTAGTTGAATAGAAGAAAGGTTCTTTCTTCCCTGAATATACAGCATTTGCCAATTTTGTTATGGAAAAGGGAGGATAGAAGGACTTACATACATTACTTGGGCCTTGTAGGCTAAGGACTGTGTGCCCTAGGAATCATGATCCTAAGGGTTTTATCTCTCAAAAGTAGTCAAAGCATCGAACAGGGGCCTCTGTCCACAATTTTTAGGTTCCTGAGGACATCATTAGGAATATTTTTGATTTGGAATTACAACAGGAGAGAAAGTCAATATACATTTCCTACTCTAAAATGATAAAGAAGAAGCAGAAAAGAATACTTGGTTTCAATCACATACCTAATTCCAAAGATGAATTAAGTAGGGCAATGTATGCCATTGATAATTTTGAGAGTTTGGTTGGGATTTTGAAAGATGAAAGGGTTGTGGAAGTAAGGGGAAAATCACAAACCATCGAGGAGTACCCTAAAGTAAGATTGGAGGAGAGGCCTACTTATCAGCCCCAAAAGAAGATAGAGGTTTTTTCTAGAAGAAGGGGAAGTAGGGTTGAAGATGTTACTAAAAATATTGTACCATCTTCTTCAGGGCAATCAGTTCCAAATATTGTTGATTTGGATTCTCCTCTGAGGTCTTCAGAGTAGGCCTGACCACCATCGCGAAAGAGGCAAAAAGTTGAAAGAGTAAGGATGGTTGATGGTGATGAGGATGATGACATTATTGTGACTCTAGATGAAATGCATTAGGATATGCATTAGACCCAGTTAACACTGCAACAAGTTCAGGGGCAGTTACTTTGAGATTAGGAAAAGATGAAATCAAAAGAATAACAAGTAATGATGATTTGAGGATGGAATCCTGCAAAGAGTTCATGATAGATGACTCTTTTATTCAAACTAACACTTTTAAATGTTTTGTGTGGAGAGCACATACTGCATCATATGCTGAGAAGGTGGCACATGAGATAATTCTACATCCAGAGCTCCTGGAGAAGGTAATTCAAGCTAAGGTCAAGGAATAGATGAGAGACAAATTCAAAGAAATAACACCAAAGCAAAGTCAAGAATTGGTACAAAAAATTGGAGTATTGCTAATTCCTGAATGGGATATAGCTGATGTTGTGGTGTTCGACACAATAAAAAGGGCCAATAGGCCACTTCTTGCAACTAAAGAGGAGGCTACATCGGCACTCAAAGGATCAGCCTTTAGTGAAGAATGGGATGCTTTGGCAATTTGGTCTCTATCCACTGGGTCTAAAAAACCAATTGTTGTGAAACCATCTAACTTCATTGGTCACTTGGTTGTGAGGAGAGTTGCTGACACACCAGCATTGGAATTTGCTAATATGGTCATGAATGTTGCCAAATTCACCAGAGCAACTATTGAAGATTTGACCAAGGATCGGGATACTGTGAGAGGCCAATATAATGACATTATTATTGAATATAATAAGATTCAACAAAAGGTAGCAGAGTTAGAAACCGAATTGGATTTATTCAAGCAACAAATGGATACCATGAGGTCTCAACAGAAAGCCAGTTCTAGCCACACTGTTCCCAACCCACCAGTAGAGCAGTCTCAACCTCCTACATAAGCACAATCTTTGACTATTGTTCCATATAATATGGGACAAGTGCCTATTGCAACTGAGAGGGCTACTAGCCCTGGAGGGGGACTCTCTAGGGAGAAATTGATTCATCAGGTTGAAGAGTATAAGGAGATGGTAAAGCAAATCTGGGATGCAGTAAGGAGAAGCAATTCAATAATAGTGGACACTATTTTGAAACATTTAAACAGAAGGGTCTAGAGTAGGCTAAATAGTGTTCATGCAAATTATGTCCTAATTTTGCAAGCACTAAAAATGTTTCCAAGGGATAAAGAATTGTCCATCCCATTGTTGGACAAATGGAGCCCTAGAATGGAGAATTTGAAATTCATGGTAGTAGGGGCAAAACAGCAAGGTGATAAATATCCTACTGTTATAGAAATATATCAATTGGTCAAAGAAATTATTGAGCAAAAGTTTCAGGGATTTTCCGCCCCTATGGAGTCCAAGATTAAATTATTAAAGGTTGTATATGATGGAAAGGACTTGACTCCATTGCTACATATTTTGCACAATCAGGATGAAGTCACACCCTTGCAGGTTTGGAAGGATCAGATAAACAATATAATGATGTCTCAAACATGTGAGATATGCAAAAGTGTTGACATCCACATGCTAGTGAATACATTGGAAAAGTTGTCTTTTGTTATAAGTTTCTTAGAGAACTTTGATAAAAAGGCCACATCGATAATGGTGAAGTATACTCCCTATCGAAACAAGGTTGATCAGGTTTTGGCTTTCCAGTGGCCTTCCGAGGAGGAGTTTGAATTATGGGAAAAGGTGTTCACTAATGAACTAGAATTATGAATGTTACAATCAAGAATTGCAACTTGGTCATGTATAATACAGGTTTGGCCCTAGATATTATATTCTAAAATTGCATTCTCCTTTTTATTTCAAGTATAGGGTGCTGAGGTGGGATTAGTACTATAATGGTTAAGCATGCCTTCGATGTATGGGGAGCATCCTTTGGAGCGATGTTTTCTTTCCTCCATATCAACTAATGATGATTCTTGTCTTATGCTCTCCACTCGCATAATAGAATTGTAATTGAATTAAGAGTTAATGGTCCAATCACAAATGAACATGTGTACTCTCTGGCCTAAAGCTTGTTAGCTCCCTTTTTTTATAAAAGGGAATTCTGGGCTGAGAGAGGGGGTTGTTGAAATATCCAAAATATGAGAAATAAGAGTCTAGTGATACAGAGAGTATGAATTATAAGTCCAGGTTTTAAATTTTTAAGTTAGATTGGAGAACTTAGTTAATCATGGGGTTTTTGAGCATGTTTGTATCAAACTCGTGAATATTTGGAGTTTATTTTCTCTCCTATTGTGTTATTTTATATGGATTATTAATGAAATATCAATCCAAGATGATTTTCATTGATCTTCATTTGTTCTTTACTGTGAATTATGTTTAACTATAGCTCTGATTCAAAGGATCGGTTAAATGCTTCAGTTAACCAATAAGTTCATGCAATATAACAAATAGGATTCATAAAGAAGTGATAAACTCAGGTATAGACATATGGATTGTAATGCACATCATAATAGATCATAAGTGTTCAAAATGAAATTTACCCTGTAGTTCAGTTTTCTCTTTTGACTCCGTGCATTGGGATATGGCACTAGAATTCTGATTACGTTTTATTCTCACATGTTTTGTGTTATGGCCTTAGGATATTTTACTCAAACATATCCTATAAAATTACTTTAATTTGGGTTTACGATTCTCTATTAATTGGACCTGGGCCTTTTCAAGGAATAGCCAATATCTTGAAGGATTTCATCCATTAACAATAATTGGGGATCTATTTGTTTCTCACCCATGTGCAAATGAATCATTTAAATGTTGTATGTTAAGAGCACATGTTAGGGAATACTCTCATGCATTTTATAGAGTCCAAAGTGTAGGAGAATTATCCTTATTTTATATTCTCGTTAAGTTGGCCATACTTTTCTTAGCCTTTTATTATTGAATATGGCAAGTTCATAGGAGCTTCTAGGAAATTTGTGTGGGTTGCAGTAAAAAATGCCAACAGAATGGCGACTCCATTGGGGAACTATCGAATGAAAGGTCTCAAGTACAGAACTAGTTTTGTCAGAGTCATTTGTTATAGTATACTTGGTTTAAATTTTTTGTCTAATTTGTCATATTCAGTGTATGCATCTAGTTTTCCTAAGTTTTGTGTTAGTGTGTCGGGTAATGTTCAAACTCTTGTCTAAAGTCACGAGTGCAAAAGCAAAGTGTAACCACTTCATAATTCCTAATATTTTGAGTGGTGACTTTGATATCTCAAAAACAACAACGTGCAAAGGAGAGTCCTCATACACCAAAGACCATGAAGAAGACTAGAAACTATGCAAAAAAGAACATGGAGCCAATGCTAGAGCTCGAACCGAGATAGGACAAGAAATGGGTAAAAATAAATGATACCCCAAGTAAGTTTGTTTCATCTCCTATCATCTCTTCTCCTACTTTAAATGTTGAAATAAATATTGCTTTTATTGGTGGACATTCCTCAGAAGTTGTTGTGTCTCAAATGGATCATGGTAGTTTTCCTTTTGAAATGACTCGAGAAGTTGAAGCTGATATGTCCAAAGAGGAGGAGCGATGGGGATTTTGGGAAAAATATAAGAAGTTCCCAAAAGCTACAACACCTGGTACTAAGTCCATTTTTACATAACAAAATTTTAAACCACGAGGGACTTCTTTGAATGAGGAAACGCCTTTGTTTCAAGATGAAGATCAAGTAGAGAAACCTTACTATACTTCTGCTCCAAGTGAGGTAGGAGATATCCTTGAGAATGAAATAGATATAGACAAGGATATATAAACCTTAATTGAAGAAGAAAAGAGGTTGCAGGAGGTAGAGGATAATAGGGATAGAATAATAAGAGAGAATCTAGAGAGATTTTGAGCTAAGTAGTCTGAGAGGAATGCCCAGAAAAAGAAAGTTGAAAAGATGAGGGAAGAAGCAGCTAAGAGAAAAACCTTTGAGGAAAGGGTGGATAAAGCAGCTACTGATAGGACTCGAGAATTTTCTAAAGTAACAGTCTCTATTGGAACTTCTAAGACTCCCACATATACTCCTTCTATATCAGCTACCAAAACTTCAGATCCATTTGTTGGATCCAAGAAGACAACCTTTGTCGACCATGGGAAATCTCATGTTGACCAACCTCAGAAAAGTGCCTACAATTTTTCAAATTATAGAAGCCACCTTAATACTAGTGATGAAACAAATAATGAAGTTAATCCTAGACCATCATATTTTCCTCAAAATCGTGAGCTCTTAAGATTGCAACTGATAAATGATCAGTTGCAGGTTGATCTAAGAAAAGTCAAAATAGAAGTTGCTAATGCCAAGATGGCAAGAAAGATAGCTTTCTTAAAGATATATATACCCACTCCCCAAGCTTCTGGTTCAGGAAAGAGTGAGAATGAGTCATTGAGAAATAATTATAAGAAACAAATTCCTAAATTCGGGGTTGGTGGTAACTGAGGTGGTGGAGGTGGAGGCGATCATAAAAACTTCAGCTCTTACTCTGAGGATGAAGAGGGAAGCATTGGCAAGGATAAACAACAAGGTAGTTGTGACAAGGGTAAATAGGGGGATGATAAGAAAGATATTGAGCAACAAAGCACCCCGAGAAGTGGACATGGTGGAGGAGCACCCCAAATTGATAGATATAGACAATTGTGTTTTGGCAATATTCAGGGATATCCTAATCCTATTCCAAATAATGCACAAAAGCATCTCCCAAAATTCACTAGTAATAATGCTTTTAGTGGGGAAGACCATTTGAAAGATTTTCAAAGCTTTGTTGAAGACTTTGAAATATGGGATGATGATGTAGCAATGAAATACTTTATGCAGTCATTAGTTGAAGATGTTAGGGATTGGTATAGAGGGTTACCTAATGCTAGTATTGACTCCAGAGATGCTTTTTACACAGTTTTTCAGGGAACAATACTGGGATCAGATTGACCCCAGATTTAAATTAAATGATTTCAATAACATTATAAAGGGGCATAATGAACTAGTTACTAAGTTTAATGCTTGTTTCCAAAAGGTTGTGACAAGAGCTCCTGCATATTTGAGGCCTAATGAGAGTGCATGTTTAGTTGTGTATTGTAATGCTTATGATGCTAAAATGTGTTATTTATTAAGAGATAAAGATCCTCAAAATTTGAGGCAAGCATATAAGATGGCGGTGAACATTGAAAATAATAGAAGAGCTTCTAGTAAAGTGGGGAGAAGAGAAGATCCTAAAACTTTTAAAGGCACCAAGAATCAGACTGAAAAGGTTGGTAAACTTACTACTACTGATGAAAAGATAGATCAGGTCCTTACCCTGTTGTAGAAATAATCAAAAAATGACAAGCCTCATTTTCAAAGAAATGATAGGCCTCCCAGGCTATAGGATTATCCCTATAATACCAATTGGAATAATGGAAAACCTCTGCAAGGAAACCAGAGAAACAATCAAGTTTTGCCTGATCCTTTACAGAAGCATTCTCTGAATGCCAAGGAAAATTTACCTTGGTGTGAAGTATGTGGAATGCCTCACTCTTCACAACAATGTGCAGTAGCACAAAATATGGTAGAATCTCAGGATGATCAAGGAGATGCTCAGTCTCCCCAAGATCAAGATACAATGACAAATGTATTATTTCAACCAGTTGATCTAGCCTATGATGATTATACCTCAGATGATGAGCCTTGTGGCATGGATGTTGATGTTCAGAGACAACATAATGATGTACACCATCAACAAGTGTTCTTGAATGAAGGAGATAATGATGAATTTTTTGTGAATGAATTGGAAGTGGATAACACTATTTTGAGAAGACCTTCCAATGAATAAATTGAAAAATACACTATTGCCTTAGTTGCAAGGGAAAGGAATAACATACAATTGAGAAATAGAATTGTTCTAGGTGATTCAGGTAAGCCTTGCAGCCTGTTCATAAAAGAAACAGATGTAATTGGAACAAATGTCAATTTGGAGGCTAAGAATGTCATTTCAAATCCTAAAGAAATAAGGGAGCCCCGGATATGGGCAAAGAAAGTTGATATGACCAAGACAAAGAATGAAATTGTACCCCAAAATATCAAAGATAGCAAGCAGTACTCTTCTAATGATGAAACTCTCAAAGGAAAAGAAAAGGTAATTTCTGAAAACCCAAATTTTCTTGAATTACCAAAGTAAACTTCAATAGATATGTTTCAAGTATTTTCACAAGTTAGGGTTACTGTCCCTTTCTTAGAAATTATGTGTATAGATGAACATAAGGATAAGAATGTTGCACATATTATTAGTATTCCTACAAGTGGAAAAAGTAAAGTGGTTTCTGATCAAGTAAAATCAAAAGAGGATCAAGAAAAGCAAAAAAGTGTGGAAGAAAATATCACAGAAAGTCCCCAAATATACTTAGGTACCACTATTTATGCTAATCCCAACCATTTCAATCCTTTTTTCTTAAGTCTGATTATTGATGGGAAAATGTTGAGAAATTGCATGATCGATTCAGGAGCATCTAACAATGTGATGCCAGTAAAAATAATGCATGCAATGGGACTAAAAGTGGACAGTACATATGGTAAGTGCTATGCAATGGATTCTAGGGAAGTACCTGTTATAGGTATTATAAATAATGTTCCATATAGACTAGCAACATTTCCTAAGAAAGAGCTACACATGAGTGTTATAGTGGTGGATATTCCACCTACTTATGACATGCTCTTATCCCAGCCTTGGACTGCTTCAATGGGTGGTAGTATACAATGTGATTTGTCTTTGGCTACATTTTCAATTGAACATAAATATATCAAGGTAGATAGGGAAAAAAGAGCCCCTCACATGATTGAAAATATGGAAGAATCACCTAAATATATTAGAATTAACTTTGTGGAAACTAATCTAGAAAACTTCTGAGTTGAGGAAGATAAAACAGAAGAAATCCAACTTGCACTTATTGAAAAGGAAGTACTGAAGATGTCATCAGAAGGTGATTTGTGGATAATGCATTTTGATGGAGCATGTTCCAAAAATGGATCAAGAGCAAGAATTTTTTTTATTTCCCCACAAGGTAAAACATTTAAATATGATTTCCTATTGCAATTTGCTTGTACCAACAATGTTCCTGAGTATGAAGCTCTCATACTTGGTCTAAAGATAGCTTCAAAGCATGGTATTAAAAAATTAAAAAAATTGGGAGATTCTAAGTTAGTTGTGTCCCAGATTAGATCTTGCTTTGCAGATAAAGATAAAAGAATTAGGCAATACAGAAATGCAGTATGGGATACTATTGATGGATTTAGTGCCTTTGGTATAGAATGGATTGAAAGAGGACAAAATGCTAAAGCTGACTTGTTAGAAAATATAGCTGTCAAACTGGATGATGTCACTTTTGGGGGCATCTCACAAATAGAAGTATAGACCAGGCCTACAATATTTGATAACATCTATAACTAGAAAGTGTTTGATGATGACATAGAAATATTGAAATTCTTGCATTGTGTTGATTAGTATGAGAGCCAAGAAATTGATTTTGGCTTGTTTGTAACAGAAATTGATGGGAAGGAAACTTTGTTTGGGAATGAGGTGATTCAGCTCAAAACCAATACCATTCCTTGAGGTTTAGTTTCACTTGAAATATTTTTTGATGGCTTGGATATGTCCAATGCTAAGCAAGCATCTACTTATAAGAAGGACCTAGAAGAAATAAACTTAGGAATAGAAGGTGCTCCTAAGAAGGTTTATATTGGAAGGAAAATGAAGCCACATGTTAGAAGCATGTTGATTACCTTGCTTACGAAATATAGACATGTTTTTGCTTGGTTGTATGAAGACCTTGAAGCATATAGGGAGGACTTATTTCAACATGAGATCCCATTGAAACCTAATATGAAGCCTTTCAGGCAAAAACAGAGACCGATCAATCCTACCCTACAACCCAAAATGCAGGAAGAACTTGCTAAGCTAAGGGAGGCAGGAATCATCAAACCAATTAGGCACTCATCTTGGGTCTCTAACTCGGTACCTATTAGAAAGAAAAATAAAGATATCAGGTTATGTGTTGATTTTAAAAAATTGAATGTTGCTTCTTTAAAGGATAACTATCCATTGCCTAATATGGAGGCTATGTTGCAAAAGGTTACAAGATGTGAATTTTTATCTATGATGGATGGATTCTCTGGGTACAACCAAGTAATGGTTAAAAAGTTTGAGAAATTCAAGACTATGTTCACCACACCATGGGGGACATATGTGTATGTAAGAATTCCATTTGGATTAATAAATGTTGGAGAAACTTTTCAAACGGCTATGGATCTAGCCTTTGCTGATTTTATTGATCTTTTCCTTGCCATTTACCAAGATGATCTTATTGCCCGTAGAAAAAGTGAGGAGGATCATTGTCCTCACTTAGAGAAAAAAATTATCAGAGCCCTGGAATATGGGAAATCTTTAAATCCTAGGAAGTGTGCCTTTGGGTTAAAAGAAGGAAAATTGTTAGGGCATCTTGTTTCAAAAGATGGGGTGTGGATTGATCCTGAAAGAGTGACTGCTATTGATAGAATTATGCAGCCAAGAAATGTAAAAGGCATCCAATCTTTCTTTGGACAGATAAATTTTCTAAGAAGATTTGTCACAATTTTTGTTGAGATTGTCTGCCCAATATCTAAGATGTTGAAGGGAGAAAAGATAGTATGGATAGGAGAACCATCCAAAGCCTTCCAGGCTATCAACGATGCAATTAAGTAGGCCCCTATCCTCAAGTTGCCTGATTATTCAAAACCTTTCTAGTTGTTTACTTTTTCCTCTTTTCACACTATAGTTGGTGTGTTGTTGCAGAAAAATAATGATGGCTTTGAGTAACCAATTGCATTCTTCAATAAATCATTGCAGGATGTAGAATTGAAATATGATATATCTGAAAAGTAGGCATATGCTCTGGTAAAGGCAGTTAATAATTTAAAGCCTTATCTAATAGGAGAAATTGTTGTAGCATATGTGCCAACAGCAGTAGTTAAGGATATTTTCACCCAGCAAGAGACCACAGGAAGAAGATGCAGATGGATAAATAGAATGCAAGAGTTTAATATTGACATACAAATTACCAAGCTTGTAAGAGGTCAGGGTCTAGCCAAATTAATGGTTGGGGAAAATCTGGAGGTAAATCAAATAAATCAAATAGAGCAACAGAACATTGCGCCTATCTGTGATATGCAAACTTGTGGTTGGTACAGGAGGATTGTTGAGTATTTACCGATGATGCAATGCCCTGAAGGTATGCCCCTTACTGAGAAAAGAACTCTCAAACTGCAAGCAATTAGATATGTCATTATTGAGGGTGACCTCTAGTGAAGGAACTCTAAAGGTATTATACTTGAATGTGTGGATGGAGACCAAGCTGAAGATCTACTGATAGAAATGCATAAAGGAGCTTGTGGAGGCCATTACATGGCTAAGACAATGGCTCATAAAATTCTAAGAGAAGGATATTGGTGGCCTCCTGTGTTCAAAGATGCCCATAGATATGTTAAAAAATGTGATGCTTGTCAGAGGTTTACTGGAAAATTAAAGTTTTCTAGCAATTTTCCATTGAGACCAGTGTTTGTTTCAGCTCCTTTCAAGCAATGGAGTATTGACTTCATAGGGGAGATATCTGAAAAAATCTAGTGGAGGACATGCATGGATATTGGTGGCAATTGATTACTTTACTAAATGGATTGAAGCAATCCCAGCCAGAAGGGCCACAAGTAAAGTTGTTGATTTTTTGACTGATAATATTTTCAGTCATTTTGGGGTACCTAAAAGAATTGTTTCAGACAATGCAATGTGTTTCAGATCCGAGGAGTTTGTTAATTTTTGTGATCAATATGGTATAATTGTTTCATATTCTTCCCCTTATCATCCCCAAGTAAATGGATGGACAAAGTCCAGTAATAAGAGTTTGATGAAGATCATCAAACGTATGATTGAGAAGAACAAAAGGGCTTGGGATTCAAAATTAAAATTGGCATTGTGGGCTGATAGGACAACTATCAAGAAGGTAATTAGTCATTCACCTTTTAACCTAGTCTATGGGATGGAAACACGTATCCCACAAAATAACCTGATAAAGATGTATGAATTTTTCTAAGAATATGATGATATATGTGATGAGATGCAACACATAATGGATGAATTGAACCAATTGGATGAAACTAGAAGAGAAACTCATAAGAGAAATGAAAAACTACAACTTTAGGTAAAGCACCTTTATGACAAAAGAGCAATTGAGAGAAAATTTGACATTGGAGCAATGGTGTTGCTCTAGAATGCAAGATCAAAAGATAAGGGCAAGCATGGAAAATTTGATCCCCTTTGGCTAGGCCCATATATAATTATGGATACACATGGAGAAGACTCATATTTTTTACAGTCACTTGGAGGTGAAGTTCTAGCACTGCTAGTACATGGATAGTTCTTGAAATACTACTTCTCTTGAAGTAGCTCTTTTTCCATGTACATTGTATAGTCCTGTAAATATTGTATAAATGTGTGTTCCCTTATGTTTTTTTCTTTTGTTTGCTTGTCTTGTCCTGATAGGTCCTTGATTTTTGGTTCTCTCTATGTCTGGTCTATGTAACCATAGATTTTGGAATCTTGCTATGCCCACAGGGGGCATACATCCCCAGTCGGAGCCACTAGTGGAGCTTTTAATTTTTCCCCTTGTAGGTATGTTTTGTCCTCGGCTCTAATTGGTTGGGTCATGGGTTTTCTTTTTTAGCGTTGACTTGTTATTGATGGTGGTCGGTCACTTAAGTGGTATTTTATCCCTTTTCAGTCGTGACTTTACTAGACCCGTTTACCCGTCCTTTCGGTCTTTTGCATCATGACTCTATTATATTTTCATAGTGTCGAGCTATTGAATTATATTATATTAAACCTCTAAATAATCTTTTTGATCTTGAGGGTCATTTCCCCATCCACCTAGTCGGTCCCTTTCTTTATGAATAACCTTTTTGCATGTGCAGATTGCATGACCATCAGATGAGGTGATTTTAATCTTGACCTTTCCTCGCAGAACTCACAAGGTTTCTGCTAACATCATAAATATGGTGCGAGGCGTGCGAGATGCTGCCACCTATCACATTTGATGGTGGGGACCAGTTTTGCTCACTAACCAATGATGGAGGCTGATTTTGATAACTGTTTGATTATTGACGCATCGTGGTCGTCCCTCGCTAACCTCATGCAATTAAAACTGTAGTTTCAATAATGTTGTGAGGTGTGCGATTTGGTGATGCGTGGACGTCGATGTTGTGTGTCGGTAACAAAGGTGGGGCCCATTCCGTGCTGATGTGGAGCTTGGTAGGTGAATGTCCTATATGTTTGGTGACTAGAGAATGGACGTGGCATTTTCAAAC
Organism: Sequoiadendron giganteum; assembly: GCA_007115665.2. Classification (NCBI taxonomy): domain Eukaryota; kingdom Viridiplantae; phylum Streptophyta; class Pinopsida; order Cupressales; family Cupressaceae; genus Sequoiadendron; species Sequoiadendron giganteum. The sequence goes on from CM021108.1 coordinate 357,465,006, forward strand.
TATTTTGAGTTAATCTGAGCCATTCTCCTAGCCAACATTTTTTTTATCAACGACTCATAATTGAAATAAACTAGTGTTGTACTATAGTCATTTTATCTCGCACGAGTGAATAGTAATGGTCGATTTTGACTATGCCTGCATAATTAAATATTAAAATTTGTGAACTACTATTTCTGTGTTGTATCTCTACATTGAGGAAGAATTACCTAGTATCAAGTGAAGCAAGTCGTTGTTGCGATTTCTCAATTTCACTGCCCTGGATGTTCTATGAATGAAACCGTAAGTAGCACGTACGCCATTTCTTGTAATTTTAGAAGATTTTATGGTTGCTTGGTGAACAATTAGTAATTGTTTCCCGTTTCATTCTTGAAGAATTGTTTGAATAGATTTTCTTTTAGAGCTCATCTAGATAATTGTTGGAGACTCTAGAATTGTGAGGTATTTTTCTATTTGAGGCTAAAGGAAGAAAATTTTAATCATTTTCCATCTGAAAATAAGAAAACCCTAGCTCAAATTACCATTTGACTAGTATAAATGGCACCCAAGGCCCAAAGTTCTGGTTCTGAAACCACTACCAGGTCTTTCTCCCAAGATATTATTGATTTGTTAAAGCCCTCTACTAACAAGAAGCAAGAGGTAAAGGTTTTGTTCTATGGGCCCCGACTCTTGGAAGGATTGACCAACAAGCAGTGTACAATTCAAGATGTCAGGTTACCATATACCAGGTGGAAATTGTTCTGTAACTGGTTTGGGAACACGAATTTATCGGTTCCTTTGTGTAACCCATGGAGGTTAGACCTGGGTAAGTTGGTGGTGCCTAATGTCTACTTGGATGTGGATATTTTGAAGGATATTGCTGTGAGATATGACCCTATGACCCGAGTTGTTAGAACTTATGATGGTGTGCAGATGATTAAGATAACCAAAGAAGAAATTGCAGATATTTTCAAGTTGCACGAATGGAGTCAAGATATGGTTCTTATCGACCTTGAGGTTTTTAGACAAGAGTATAGAAATACTAAGGTTTTGTTTAGAACATCCCTTTCGATACCTCATTTGGTTGTCTCTTAAAGAGGAAAAAATCAGAAGAAGGTAGTGATTGGCAAGAATGAGCCTGAACCTTTTCCTGTGGACTATTTCTCCACTTATTTCAAGAAGACTGTTTGTGCTTTATGTCAAGTTCTTAGAGTCAATTTAAAGTCAACCTTGCCTACCGATATTATGTATATGGTAGTAAATATTTAGCACCCGGACTTCAATGTGGTGTATGATTTTTCCACTTACCTAGCGGAGAAATTGCACATTGGTCTGGTAGCTCTAAAGGAGGGGAAGAATTGGGTTGGATTCAGGTGGTTTTCCCTGTTAATTCACATAACGCATAATTGGGGAGACATTATCCCCTATCATAACCCAACAGTTTTCAAGGTTTTTGGCACCAATGTTAATCCAAGGGTTTTTCCAAGGGAGGTGCCCCTTAGAATTGGATTTTTGGAAATCATGAGGCAATTGGGAGGCACTCAAGAACTACACCAGCTAGTTTAATAGAAGAAAGGTTCTTTCTTCCCTGAATATATAGCATTTTCCAATTTTGTTATGGAAAATGGAGGATGGAATGAGTTACATATATTAATTGGGCCTTATAGGCTAAGGACTATGCACCCCAAGAATCATGATCCTAAGGGTTTTATCTCTCAAATGAAGGCAAAGCATCAAACAAAGGCCTTTGTCCACAATTTTTACTTTCCTGAGGACATCATCAAGAATATTTTTTATTTGGAATTACAAGAGGAGAGAAAGGAAATGTACATTGCCTACTCTAAAATGATAAAGAAGAAGCAGGAGAGAATGCCTTGTTTCAATCCCATACCTAATGCTAAAGATGAATTAAGTAGGGCGATGTATGCCATTGATAATATTAAGAGTTTGGTCGGGGTTTTGAAAGATGAAAGGCTTTTGGAAGAAAAGGGAAAATCACAAACCATCGAGGAGTACCCTGAAGTAAGATTGTAGGAGAGGCCTACTTATTAGCCCCAAAAGAAGATAAAGGTTTTTTCTAGAAGAAGGGGAAGTAGGGATGAAGATTTTTGCTAAAAATATTGCACCATCTTCTTTAGGGTAGTCAGTGCCAAATATTGTTGATTTGGATTCTCCTTTGAGGTCTTTAGAGCAGGCCTACCCACCATCACCAAAGAGTCATAAAGTTGAAAGAGTAAGGATGGTTGATGGTGATGAGGATGATTACATTATTGTGACTCTAGATAAAATGCATCAGGAGATGCCATTAGACCTAGTTAACATTGCAACAAGTTCAGGGGCAGTTACTTTGAGATTAGGAAACGATGAAATCAAAGGAATAACAAGTAATGATGATTTGAGGATGGAAGCCTACAAAGAGTTCATGACGAATGACTTTTTTATTCAAACTAACGCTTTAAATTTTTTGTGTGGAGAGCACATACTGCATCATATGCTGAGAAGGTGGCACATGAGAGAAGTCTACATCTAGAGCTCCTAGAGAAGGTAATTCAAGCTTAGGTTAGGGAATAGATGAGAGACAAATTCAAAGAAATAACACCAAAGAAAAGTCAGGAATTGGTACAAAAAATTGGAGTATTGCTACTTCTTGAATGGGATATTGTTGATATTGTGGTGTTCGACACAATAAGAAGGGCCAATAGGCCACTTCTTGCAACTAAAGAGGAGGCTACATTGATACTCAAAGGATCAGCATTTAGTGAAGAATGGGATGCTTTGGCAATATGGTCTCTATCCACTGGGACTAAAAAACCAATTGTTGCAGAACCATCTGACTTCAGTGGTCAATTGCTTGTGAGGAGAGTTGCTGACACCCCAGCATTGGAAGCTGTTGATATGGTCGTGAATGTTGCCAAATTCACTAGAGAAACTATTGAAGATTTAACCAAGGATCGGGATACTCTGAAAGGCCAATATAATGACATTATTATTGAATATAATAAGAGTGAACAAAAGGTAGCAGAGTTATATACCAAATTGGCTTTATTCAAGCAACAAATGGATACCATGAGGTCTCAACAACAAGCCAGCTCTAGCCACACTATTCCTGACCCACTAGTAGAGCAGTCTCAACCTCCTACACAAGCACAGTCTTTGGCTATTGTTCCATATAATATGGGACAAGTGCCTATTGTAATTGAGAGGGCTACTAGCCCTGGAGGGGGACTCTCTAGGGAGAAATTGATTCATCAAGTTGAAGAGTATAAGGAGATGGTAAAGAAAATTTGGGATGCAGCAAGGAGAAGCAATTCAGTAATAGTGGACATTGTTTTGAAACATTTAAACAGAAGGGTCTAGATTAGGCTAAACAGGGTTCATGCAAATTATGTCCTAATGTTGCAAGCACTAAAAATGTTTCCAAGGGATAAATAATTGGCCATCCCATTGCTGGAAAAATGGAGCCCTAGAATGGAGAAGTTGGAATTCATGGCTATAGGGGCAAAAAAGCATGGTGATAAATATCCTACTATTATAGCAACATATCAATTGGTCAAAGGAATTGGTTAGCAGAAGTTTTAGGGATTTTCCGCCCCTATGGAGTCCAAGATTAAATTATTAAAGGGTGTATATAATGGAAAGGACTTGACCCCATTGCTGCATATTTTGCACAGTCAGGATGAAGTCAAACCCCTGCAGGTTTGGAAGGATCAGATAAACAATATAATGATGTCTCAAACACATGAGATATGCAAAAGTGTTGACATCCACATGCTAGAGAATACATTGGAAAATTTGTCTTTTGTTATAAGTTTCTTAGAGAACTTTGATAAAAAGGCCACATCGATAATGGTGAAGTATGCTCCCTATCGAAACAAGGTTGATCAGGTTTTGGCTTTCCAGTGGCCTTCCGAGGATGAGTTTGAATTATGGAAAAAGGTGTTCACTGATGAACTGGAATTATGAATGTTACAGTCGAGAATTGCAACTTGGTCATGTATAATACAAGCCTGGCCTTAGATATTATATTCTAAAATTGCATTCTCCTTTTGACTTCAAGTACAGGGTGTTGAGGTGGGATTAGTACTATAACGATTAAGCATGCCTTCGATGTATGGGGACCGGCCTTGGGAGTGATATTTTCTTTCCTCCATATCAACTAATGATGATTCTTGTCTTATGCTATCCACTCGCATAATAGAATTGTAATTGAATTAAGAGTTAGTGGTCCAATCACAAATGAACATGTGTACTCTCCGTCCTGAAGCTTGTTAGCTCCCTTGTTTTATAAAAGAGAATTTTGGGCCGAGAGAGGGGGTTGTTGAAATATCCAAAATATGAGAAATAAGAATCTAGTGATACAAAGAGTATGAATTGTAATTCCAAGTTTTAAAGTTTTAAGTTAGATTGGAGAACTTAGCTAATCATGGGGTTTTTGAGCATGTTCGTATCAAACTCGTGAATATTTGGAGTTTATTTTCTCTCCTATTGTGTTATGTTATATGAATTATTAATGAAATATCGATCCAAGATGATTTTCATTGATCTTCATTTGTTCTTTACTGTGAATTATGTTTAACTATAGCTTTGATTCAAAGGATCGGTTAAATGCTTCAGTTAACCCGTAAGTTCATGCAATATAACAAATAGGATTCATAAAGAAGTAATAAACTCGGGTATAGATATATGGATTGTAAGGCACTTCATACTAGATCATAAGTGTTCAAAATTAAATTTACCCATAGTTTAGTTTTCTCTTTTCACTTCGTGCATTGGGATATGGCACTGGAATTCTGATTACGTTTTTTTTCTTGCATGTTTTGTGTTATGGCCTCAGGATATTTTACTCAAAAATTTCCTATCAAATTAATTTAAGTTGGGTTTACGATTCTCTGTTAATTGGACCTGAGCCTTTTCATGGAATAGCCAATTTCTTGAAGGATTTCATCCATTAACAATAATTGGGGATCTATCTATTACTCATCCATGTGCAAATGAATCATTTAAATGTTTTATGTTAAGAGCACATGTTAGGGAATACCCTCCTAGATTTTACAAAGTCCGAAGTGTAGGAGAATTATCCTTATTTTCTATTCTCGTTAAGTTGGCTATACTTTTCTTAGCCTTTTATTATTAAATATGCAAAGTTCATAGGAGCTTCTAGGAAATACATGTGGGTTGTAGTAAAAAATGTCGACAGAGCCAAGAATGGAACCTCCCCAAATCTGGTATCTCTCTTCAGAAAAAGACTCTCCAATGGCACCCAACCCACTCTAATACCATGTTAGAATTGGCTATGGCTGCCAAGATCTTTGAACCAAATGGAAAGCACAAGAAGATAGGATATAATGCAACAAGAATGAAATGTATTCTTATCAATATGATTTTTGTTTGTCTACAATGAGAGAGACCCCTTTGTTATATAGCCAAGGTGAGAACATAGAAGGGCATAAGATTATGACAAGTGTTATAATCTTATGACATGATACAACTATGAAAAGTTATCACTCCACCTAAAGTGGAAAAGTGATAATGTGATAATCACCACAAATGGTGGATCACCCACAAAAGGTGGAGAGGTAATCACATGATATGTCCACGAAAGGTGGAAGTGATAAAGTAATAACATGATAAATCCACCAAAGGTGGAAAAGCTCCAACTACCTCCTATGTGGTCTCTAAGTAAACTTAACTAAGATGTAATCATGACCTAGGACAAGGTACAACACATTTAATTACACCAACAATTTCACTTACATTTTAAAGTTTTCCTTTTTAAAATCATGAAGACTTCAACCATTTTATTGGGCATCTGACCTTTAAAATATTTTTAGCTCACTACCAAACATAAACTTAAATATTGTGCACAGGCCACCTTCCTACGTGGAGCCTTCCCCGCTCCCTCATCACTTCCCTTTGATAGTAGCATGAACTCGCATGGGTAGCGGGGGATGGTTTAAACTTGTCAACGCAGCCTCCAATTCAATTTTTTTTATCACTGGGTTGTTTTTCCTAATGCAGGGGCATTTTTATGGTTGTAGGCACCCATAAAATGGTCATAATAGTGATGAAAGTGTTCCCAACACATGTGGATAAGTCCAGGCATTATTTGCAGCAAGCTTCAAAAATCTACCCCGGAGCCAAAAATGTGAATAGCATTCCATTTCGCATTAATACATGCTTGAAGCTGCCCAAAATATATTGGAGAAAACTATTAAAAGTTGCTCCCTAAAGCTTTGTCTCTCTCCTCTCCCTGCTTCCCTATGAGAAGTTGGTGTTGTAAGCATGAGCTCCCACAAGCTTGTGAGGAATATTCCCATGAAGAAAAGCTTTATAAAGACTTTATAAAATATTAAAATTTGAAATATGCCCTAATTCTTCAATTGATGTGCATTTTACTTTTCATAATATTTAAAATACATAAAAAAATTTAAATATATTATATCAAAACTTTAGAGAATAGAGAGAATCTAAATTTCGATTGTCACCCAAACGGAGAAAAATCAATGTGCACAAACTGAGACACCTAGAGTCGTGAAAATTTGTGTAGGGAAATTATCAATTATTTAGAGAAAACCCATTTCCTCAAAACTTGCATCACCAAAATATTTCTAGGACCTCATTTTTAAATTGGATTGTCAAATGCCTTTGCCACAACTGAAATTCATTAAATTTATACATCATATGATCTTCGATTTTGAAAAAATGGAGTTGGAGATGTTTTTGACCCAAATGATAAATGGGTTGCCTTTAGAATTGCAAAATTTGAAACTATTTGGAACACCAATTTTGACTCGGTCACAATCAAAAAATAATTAAATAACCCATCAAAACTCATCCTGGGGGCCTAAAACTAAGCATACATGTTACCATATGTACCAAAAAACATTCCACCAAAGGGATTTCAAGATGACCTCTGAGTTGAAAAATATTAATTGGAAAACAAGGCCTCTAGGGTAGATTTGACAAGATGCAAGCCTAGGCTATGTCAACACATTGAACAGATGTAAGCACTTCAAATTTAAAAAATTTGAAGGTGCCATCACAATGCATCACTAAGTCTAGCATCTGTGAACAAAGTGAAGAAAAATTTCAATGTCAATGTCAATGTCAATGCATCATAAAGTCCAACACATGTGAATAAAGTGAAGCAAAAATTACCAATGTATGCCCCCACCTTAAAGTAATTGCTAAACACCATGGTATGAGCAATTTCTTTAAGGTATAAAAATGATAAATTCCATGCGGTAAGGGTCATGAGAGATTATTTGGAAATCCTTATGCGAATGATATGTTCCAAATGAAGTTGCCTCATGATAAGGGGTTTCCCCAATGCAATGCAACAAACAAAACAAAAGATGGACACATAAGGGATCCTCGAATCCGGGGTCAATATACATCTTTGCTACCATAATGTAAATGAGCTAGAAATTGACATCATTTTGTAAATACTCATAGAACTATGAACATAATGGAAGAATGACACATAGATAGAGAAAAAAAACTTTTGGGTCAACATGGAAGAGACCTAAATGTCTCAATGCCTTGCATCATCCCCAAAAGGATAACACAAGACAAAAGGAACAAATTTTACAACATATAGAAGAATGGAGATACAAATAGAATGATACGACATATTTTTTCCTTTGTATCCTTCAACCAACAGAGCAACAAGGGTCCTCCAAAGGAAACTCACAAACATAAAGACATGCAAAACAAAAAAACATGGGCATTACATCACATGCAAGAAAACACAAATAACACATAAATAAAATACAAAGGAGGTGTTGCAAATGCGAGTTGATCTAAAGCAAATCATTTGCATCCTAATCTTGCTCATCATATATGGAAGGCATACAACTAGCTAAAGGGACTAAAATGAGTGTCATACTAGGAATGTTACCAAGTTCAACATGTGGTGAGTCACTCTCTCCAAGAGGATCATCATGGTTACCCCTTGTGAAAGTATAAAATCAGTTTATCAAATGACATTAATTAAACTAAAATAGCTAAACAATTAATCAATTAAGTGCTCAATCCAATGAAATTGTTTACAAAGCCAAATTAGAATTCAAAAGTATGAAATAACAAAGAAAATCAAATTTAATTCTAACTAAGAGATGCAAACCTCAATCCCATTGTGGGATTATATCCAAATTGGATGTGAGGTACTTCAATTCAAATAAAATACAATGTTATGCAAAGCAATTGATAAAGAAATGAACTCGAATGACTCACAAGTGCTTTCAAATTGATCAAATTAGAGACTCAATTCAAAAGAGTAATTTTACTCAAATTTTATGGATGATTATTATTGAAAAATGCTTACTATTTATAGATTTTTGAAATCAAGATCAATGGTGAAGATCAAAAAGGATAATCAATAGATGAAATCGAATGAGAGGAATGAACATGGATCAACAATGAATCCAACAGTTAATAATCCATGAGGCATGGATCAAGAATTAGATCAACAATCTCAAATCCATTAGGGACTCAACCAAATCCCTAATTTTTAGGAATTGTGTTGGAGAGATGTTGGAGATATTTTCATTTGGGGGGAAATATTTGAATTTTAAAATGGAATATTCCAAGGGAATATTCATTCTACAAGTGTGAAAATATGAAGGATTTGGAAAGAAATTATCTAATTAAACAATTAATTAAAAACATTTAATTGTGCAAGTGAATGAGAGAAAGGCTTTAATTAAATAATCATGAATTATTTAATCAAAGTGTGATTATGACAATTAATTAAACAATTTGCATTATTTAATCAAATGAGAATGGAATTAGTATGAAGAATAGTGAATTAATTAGATAAATTTGATTTATTTAATTAAGAGGAAAATATGAGCTTAACTAAATAATTGACATTATTTAATTAAATGGATGAATTCGGTGAAATAGATAGGAATGATATTAGTAGGTGAAATCAATTTTGTTATATTGTCAGGATAGCTTTAATTGTCTATATTTTTACCCTCTTTCAAGCAATGTACTTGTTGCGTTGTTTCAAAGAATTGATGTTGCTTAAATTTAAATTAAAAAATTACCTAATTTTTCTTGATGCCTCACTATTCCCTAGCATAAATAATGACTACCGATATACTACCCCCTCGATAGTTTGAGTGGAAAAGATTAATTTTTGGTCAGGCTCACGACATGGTTTCAAGACTAATTCAGATAAAAAAAGCCTTGGGATATTGATAAAACACTTATAATAGGCTACAAAACTTAACATCAGTGATGTGGGGTCAAAACCCTAGGTTTACACCATGCACTTAGGTTAGAAACCCTAATTTTCCATGCACATATAGGGGTTTGGGGTTACTTTCAAGGTCATTTGCACATTTGAGTTTGAGGTTTTAAGTGATTTTGAGAGAGACCCTATAGTGCAGCTGACAGAATGGCAGATCATGTGCTTCCCCTACATCATGGGGTGATCCCACAAAACTGGTTTACAATTCCATTAAGGAAGGAAAATTGCCAATATGCTCCCATGAAGAAAATTTCAAGTTTTTATGGGTTTGCTCAAAAGGGGGGTTCGAGCAAACCCAAAAAGGGGTTCACTTGAACCCCCCCTTTGAGCGAACCCCTTTTGATGATGTCATCCATTTTGGTGCCATTTTTTAAGGAAAACAAAGGAAAATTTACAAAACAAAGGAGTTCGAGTGAACCCCCCTTCACTCGAAGGGGTCAAGGGGGGTTCACTTAAAGGGGGGTTCGCTCAAAACCCCATTTTTTTCCCTTCTCCCCCTCTTCTACCAAATTTCTACAAAAAAAATATTTCAAAGCTCAGGTTGAGGATGAAAATGGAGGAATATTCACAGAACCAACTGGATGATGGTAGTCCTCGGAATGAGCTATCCATTGAATATAATTTTAATATGTTTTGGTTTTATTATTATTTTTTAATTTAATTAAACATAGGTTTTTCACTGAAAATCAAGCTCTCTATTTTGCACATGTGGAATAATAGAAAATTATCAAAAAAAATGAAAAATATCTATGCAATAGATATTAATGTCTCTTATCCAACAAAAAAAACTGAATTTAAATACATATAAAAAAAGTTGTGTTAGCAAGTAAATCATGTCTAAATTGTAACTGGTTTGACTTTAAAACTTAATTAATAAAAAAAAATTCAATGAAATTCTATGAAACCATTGCATGCACTAGATATCATAGTTATGAATCTAAATTCGAAAAAAATAGAATTTTATCCTTCATATAAAAAAGTTATGTGTTAGCAAGTACACGTCACTCTTTAAAAATGGTGTTTACTGTTAAAAAATAGTTTTCATAGGAGATGGAAAAAGAAATGCAATCTAATTCCAAATTTTTTTCAAAATATATATTTAGAATCTATAGACAAAATTTCATAAATCGCTAGTTTGCATCATCTTCATATTCCTCATGGATTAGAAGCTATAGGTGCTTGAAAGTGAAGATTTAGTTAAAAAAAAATCAGTTCAATGTCCAGTTTGGCCAAAAATTGTAAACCAGTATTGTGAGATCACCCCGCACAGATTGGGTTTGTTACACCTCGTCTCTTAGTGACCAATTTAATTTTAACTTCATGAGTAAAAAAGATTATAAATGTAAATCATGATCTTAATATGTTTAATAGGTGAATGAAATACTGAAATATGCATTAAGATATTGCTTTTGAAGGAATGATTATGTTTTATATTGGTGAAAAATGTGATCAATGAATATGTATTACAATGTGATTACTTTAATGTTTTTATGATGCAAATGGATTTTATGTGAATGGCTAACTACCTTTGTGATGCACTAAGTTGGATGTAGGAAGGAGTCGAGCCCTTGAGTAAGAGAGGGGGAGTATCACTCAGGAGAAGAACTTGGTTTGGTAACCCTAATATTCCTATTTGAGTTATCACACATTCACACCCTAGTTGGTTAAGAAGAGTCAAGTTAGATTGGGAATTGGTAAGTATACCCTTGGTCATAGTTTGGGAATGATTTTAATTGGTCTTTGTTTTAGTCTTGTTTTCATGATTGTTCTTATGTTTGAATTACATGATTAAATATTTGTATTGAATTTGAGTTCTTCTTCTTGTATTTATGTAATATATTAATCGATGAATATATAAATAGAATGTATATATATGTGTGTGTATGAAAATGATAACTCATGCATAATGAATTTATATGTGTGTGCATGTACAAAAGTAGAAATACTTATGTGTACCCATGCATGGATACATCATATGCATAGGAATATCGATTGGACATATATATGTGTGTGTGTATACATTTGATATATGTTTATCGATTGATGAATATATAGTTATATGTGTTTATAATGGATATTAAAATAACATTATATATATTAATATATATGTGCATGTATGCCTATACATAGATTTTCATATATATACTTGTATATATATTATGATATATAATTAGGTATATATATTTAAATACCAAAGAGTGATTTTATGTGAATATATAAATATATGCTAATATATATATTATAATAATGATATTATAATATATATGTTTTATATAATAATGAATGCATATTGAAATGTTTACAAAGTAAACATAGCTACTAATATAGAGTGCAAGCTATATGGAAAACGCTGGTGATAAATCCAACATCATATGAATACAATTATTTCATATGTAAAGTGTATAAGTCCATAAAGTAATGTTTAGTGAATGCAAACAGAAGGAGAATGGGAGAACGCATAAAGGACAGTGATATAATCATAGTATGTTGCACATATATATAGTGCATGGAAGGAGTATAATGCAACACATAGTATAGAGAGTATGTAAAGTGAATGCAAAAGTAAACGATGATAAAAGGAGAATTTAGGACACTGTCAAAGTGAAGCAATGCATTTTTTAAATGTTGCTTTATATACATTAAAACCAGCACATAAAAAAGGGTGTGTATTATGGGTGGTGCCATAACAGGATGAATGGATCGGTTAGAAGTCTATTTTTTTCAAATAATTGACTCACGTGCAACATAATGGGTGCAAGAGGTAGCACCATAATGGGTAGAGTTAAATCGATAGAAGTCTATGAACCAACAAATGAATATTAGCATGAGACTTAGTCTTTACAATGATTTGGTTGAGGTAGTCGACTTATATTGCAATAGTGAAACATGTAGGTTGCATTTGTTGAGTTTAATTCATTGATATCAACAACATAAGAGTGACTCATCTTTAACAGAGAATTTGGACTATATATGTGTTTGCAAGCTATTGTTTTAAGCAACCACATCTCACTCCATGAGCCTAGTCAATGTATTTGGAATAGGAAGGTGGTCGATTTAGTAGCTTAATTGTAGCATTAAGATGCTCAAATTTTTGTATAAATAGGGGCCTTCTCTCTACCTTTAGTTACACTTTTCCATTATGATTTCTTCATTCGTTGTTTTGTTGTAGTTTTTTCTGCAAGCATATTTTAGAGAGCTTTTGTGAGGAGAGTTGTTTGTGCATTTGCAATTTTTGAGAGTTTTTTTGTGAGAGGCTAGAGTTTGGAGATAGGTTGAGCTTAGGAGTAGCAAGCAAGATTGTGGAAGTTGAACTAAAGAAGAATTAAAATCAATTGGAGATATAATTCTATGCATGTTGATTTATATTCCTATATTATTTTATGATTGAAGGTTTATTTATTTATAAATGTCTTTGTTTGGGAAAGATTGATTTTGAAATGCATGTTAAGCTTTCTTTTATGAACTTAGTTTGTTTTGGAGAAACCATGTTTATTCGGAATATACATATGTATTATATATTATAATTTGAGTGGTTATGTTTTTATTATGAACTATACTTATTTTGTTAAGTCTATACATAAGTTGCAAAAATTTTGAAGTATGGGAATTAATATTACCTTGAAGTGTTATCTTGAAACTATTAGCTTATGATGTTAGGTAAACCTTTGTGGATAATGAGGTTAGTAATACAACAGGAATAATGTCATGATAGACATTTCATCATTGATAGGTTGTGATGTTATGAAAACCATTTTGATAGTCTATAATTGATTGATTACTCATATCTCCCTAAAAGTAGGAAGAGAGTTTGTTCCCTAAGGTTAGAGTGTATACTTGATTTTTCATATCAACATTCAACAGTAGGGTTGAGAAATGTATTTTTTGGTTATGCTATTTTCTTATTTTGATTAAGATTCTAATCCTATTCTTGGAATTCTAAAGAGGACTTGTAGGTGCAGAAGCACGAACTCCTCTTTGGCTAATTTCCACCAGATTATATACAAATATAGTGAACATGCGAATATTTGAGCCATATTGAATGTAGAGGTTTTAAGATTTTTTATGATCACTTGATTATTAAGATTATACTTTTGATTGGAATCATTTATTGTTAAAGATTATACTTTTGATTGAATTTATTTATTGTTGAAGATTATACTTTTTATTGGAGTTGATTATTGTTGAGATTATACTTTTGAATGGAGCTATTTATTGTTGATATTATACTCTTGAATGGAGACATTTACTATTGCAATTATACTTTTTTGAAATAGATTCATTTAATGTTGTGATGTTGTATTTACCCATATGGTTAATTTGGTTATTCCTAGGGTTAGAATAATCCATAGGAAAGGGAATAACCTAGTTGGTCACTTAGTATGTGTGCATATATGGATAGCTTGGTTATTCCTAGGGTTAGAATAATCCATGGAAAAGGGTGTAACTTAGGTAGTCAAGTTGTTATGTCATCACTTTCTTTTAAATGGAATGTATGTATAGAGTATGAATGGTCATTACCAAATCGAGCTAAGGGTGGGTGAGAATGTGACCTCCACTCAAAGTATTGGGTGATGAATATTTGGCCAAAATAGTTTAAGTAGCCACTATTTATACTATTAGTTCACTGTGATCTTGGGTTTACATACTAGGCAAGGAATTTCATACATGTAGGTTGTAGCCACTATATGGTAGCTCTAGATATCTAGGAAACAACACCATGCTCCTAGAAGGATAGTTTTATGAGGATACCAAACCAATCTCTTTGTCGAAGGGTAAGGCCATCCTACTAGTTAGGTAGATGTGCGAGGGATTTTAATAAGTTCGTGGTTGGAAGAAAAGCGCTTGAGTGATGCTTTCCCTCATGAAATTGGTGGCGAAGATTTGAGAAATCACATCTAGAGCATTCATATCTCTATTTTAGTAAGCTCTTGGAAGCTATGTATGTAATCATGTATCAATCTCTATGGAAATTGTAAATGTAAAATGTTATCATGAAAAATATATAATATGGAATCATTACTTGGGTTTTTGCAATGTTTCATTGTAATGCAATGGGAAATTTTGGAATGGATTTATTTCAAATGTGCATATTGTTATTGAATTAGAAAAATATATATATTTCTAAATGTTGGCTTCTTAAACTTTTCACTTGTGGGTAAAACATAGTAAAAAAAATTGGGTAGAACAATGGGCATGTTACATAGTCTATGAGTTCCAACAGCCAGCCAATGCAAGACCACCAATATGTACCCCAACAAAATTTTCTTGCATTCTTTTCTATGTAGCTAAATGTAGGGTTGAATATAGTAAAAAAATGTGTCGTTATTTCAACAATGCATTTATTATAGTCACTGATGCATTTGTAAGGTTCGGCAATGCACTTACAAAAGAGCGTCACTCTGGAGAAACTATGTTAGGGTTTTAGTATACTTCAACACACTTGCAGACACACACACACACTTGATTTTGAAATTTTGATGCACTTAGAAACTTGTAGAGCCATGTACTTGCATAAAATTGACATGCACTTGCAATACTGCCACACACTGTGTTTTGGTGATGCACTTGTTGAATAGCGACACAGTTATAAACATGACAAAGCAATGCACTTGTTTAAAGGTTTGCACTTTCATTTTTGGGGTTCAAGCTTAGAAAAATTTCTCAATTTGTTAGAAAAATTGACATGGTGCATGTTGTACGTGCAGGAGAGATTTTGTCCATTTCTTTCTCATGAGAGGAGGCCTGATATTTTATCATAGCTGGCTAGACTTGACGATGAGGATGATGAGGTCTTGGGCACCATCGATCTACACTACATTGCATACATGCCAGAGATCAAGACCCACTTAGCAATGACGATTGTGCTAGTGGAGAGGTGACATTATGAGACTTCATCATTTCATCTTCCTACGAACGAGGTGATGATTACCCTTGAGGATGTCTAGCAATTATTGTGAGTGCCTATCCATGGAGATAGATTTTTTATGATGTAGACCTTAGCTTGGTAGTTATGTTCCAAGTAATAGGAGTCAGGTCACTACAGGTAGAGAGCTATTAGATTGATTTGCGGAGGCACCATGGATGTGCTAGCGACTTGACATTGGTTATCGCAAAACTGATCATGGGAGTCCTAGTCCCTGATAGACATAATTCAGTGTTGGCTAGGGTGTAGTCCTAGAAGATATGGTAGATGAGGTGTACACTTATGTGTGGGGTTTAGTTATTTTAGCTACCCTATACCACAACATGCATCAAGTGGTTTATTTTTGAGAGTGTGGGGTGCTTTGACCATTGATTTATTTGAGAGATGTTGATGAGGAGGAACTAGTGGTATATAGATATGCAGGTATGATCACATTCTACCATAAAAGAGTTACAGGTATAGGGTATTCAAAGAGATTCTTAGATGATATGATAGTATTTAGGTGGAGACCCTGGCTATAGGCACAGCCATGCGACGGTGACCAGGATTATCTCTTCTATGCTCAACAGACACGATGGCTCATGGGCCATTAGATTCACATTATAGAGAGGAACCTTTCAGACTGAGTTACTAGACAATCTAGGGACATGCAGGATGTCTTGGGAAAAAACTATAGGGTGATGTATGCATACTCTTTCAAAGATATTGGAGTTTGAGGGCCTCAGACAGCTCCCAAGTGGCTATCGATGAGTTCATACAACTAGCTCCCTTGCCATGGGCTTATGTGGGTGGTGTAGTAGATCTTGGGATGACTGGATTATGATGCCTAGTTTTCTTAGCATCAGCCAATCAGGTTAATAGACCCAGCTGAGGTCAATGGTGAAAGCCATGGTAGAGGTTTGGGAAAATATAGAGGACAGGTGTCTCAGTATCCCAAACAAGTTCCTTGGTAGGTTTTGAGATAGGTTGGACATATTAGGCAGGTGCCTCAATAGCTACCCCAGTAGCCACCACATTAGGTACAATCAGTATAGCAGGTACAATAGAGTGGGATATCACTATACAAGAGAGATACATCACTTTCCATGCATGAGATCAGGCCAGAGCTGAGAAATATAGATATCGACAGGAGAGGGATCAAGAGCACTAGCAGAAGAAATGGGTATAGCTATAGCTAGCTCAAGAGATAGCTCAAAGATAGTAGTTGGAGGCTAGATCTATGTAGGGATAGGGTACCATGGTATCAGTCACACTATACAACCAAGCTATGGTCGAGGCTTCATACTACCAGACCTTGTACCATTGTGAGGTTCCTCAACACTGGCGACAACCAAAATTTTCACATAGGAGTTGTGTAGCACCGAGCGGATCAATAGGTGGCCCATCAGTAGGGCAGTCAGATAGAGGTCCACCACTTCAAGAAGAGGATCGAGGGAGCAAAAGATAGCTCTTGTGTAGACATATTTTTGATATAGCCTAATTATTGATGTATACTCATTCATCAACTCATTTTTATAGTCGTGTGTATATATTTTAATGTATATCCCATACTTGACCTATATCATGACATTAATGATTTTGATATATATGAGATGAATTTTGATGTGATCATGATATATGATGCTTTATTTTATGCTTATGATGTTATGTGATGTATGTCTTATGATGCATTATGGATGCATGTATGCAATTGTGGTTTATTTATTATGATTATGATTCATTGTGATGCAAGTATATATGTAGATGATGTGCATGTTATAAATGATATGGATGCATTTATTTTTTGTATTATGGTGTGACACATTATGCATATGTAGGATGTATGCTATGGCATGCTAACGGTTTATGGATGCAAGATGGGTGCAATTTTTTTTTTTATGTCATGATACTTAGATGTTAGTAAGAATCAGATAGGATATGGATGATGGAATGGAAGAATGAGACATACATTGATTATCCTTTCTTTATGTTGATATTGATGCATAATTCTAATAAATCTAAATTATTTTGAGATTTTATTAGATATGGTGATGAGACAAAGATGATATTGCTTTGTTGAACTAGAACTATTTTTAGTTTATCATGGAAATCCTTATTTTTGATATGGAAAACAAATACAATGCACCAAGTCATGAAGAGCTAGGGCGATGTTGTATCTAATGTGATGAACTTTGACTCTACAAACTGACAAGAGTATTCTTGTTCATACCTGACATACAAAAACCTTATTTGACCATGTGAAAGAATGAGCCATCAAAGTAAGGAGACTACTACACAAAAGGTATGAAGAACCTAATATGTCCTAGCCATTGTTTTACTTGATACTATCCCGACACATGCAAGATAAGTATTCATTGAGGTTGTACTACAAGAATATCCAACAAGCACATCAAATGAAAGCAATGATCAATGCCCCATTCCTTTCTCTCTAAATCATTTTGATAGACATCATCAAGAGATCATTAGAATGAGTCAATAAGATAAATTATAGGAAAAGATTAAAATGAAAAAACAATTAATACTATTCATATCAATTGCCAAAGAGATTATTCTTAGATGATATCCAAAATGATGCCTCTTGTCGGAATGATATATCCTAAGACACGCATTAGATAATGATTTTGTGTTAAACTGATTAGGAAGTTAATATAAACTTAATTAACGAGTTTGAAGATGAATCTTGACTTCACGATTTGTTTTCATTAACTTTTACCTTCTGAAATGTTGCACTTGTTTTTGTTTGCTTCACCAAAGGGTGGGAATGGTGATCAATTTATTATGAATGAATATTATTATGAGCGAAAGTGAGATGAGATGGGTGACTTTGAGCTTTTTGGAATATTTGCATTTTTTTGACGTTTTGAAATTTTTTGAGGTTGTTTTTAGGGTTTATGATTATTTGAATGTTTAAATTTTTTGATTTATTTGAGTTTGTTTGAATAAATTAAATATTTTCCAAGTGTTTGTGTTTTCAAGATTTACAATTGTTTAGGGTTTTTCAAGGTTTTTAAATTTTTTTGTGTTTTCCAATGTTAGACCAAGAACATGACCTAAGAAGAACTGACCTAATGCCTTGGGGGCTCATCAATGATGTGCTTTCTTATGTAAGCGTAGAGATAAAATAGTTAGACTGACTCCTGAACAAATGATTGTTTATTGATGAGATGTGCATATTTTGAACTATTAGTTTGTTATGATGGAATCCTAAAGGATTGACCTAATGCCTTAGGGGCTCATCGATGATAGCCTTTCCTATGTAAGCACAGAGAAAATGTGGTTCAACAAATGTTTTTGAGTTTTTAATGTTTTAGACTATTTTAGGGGTTTTGATGTGATCTAGATGTTTTTGAGATTTTTGACATGTTATGAATGTTTTTGGATTTCAAGATGGTTTGGATTATTTTGGGATTTTGATGATTTGGAAAAAAATTTAGATTTTAAACTTTACAAATATTTGGATGTTTTTGGGATGTTGAACTTTACAAATGTTTGGATGTTTTTGAGATTTTGAACTTTACAAATGTTTTGATGTTTTGGGGGATTTTGAACTTTACAAATGTTTCAATTTTTAGGGATTTTTGAACTTTACAAACGTTTCGATTTTTCAAAATTTTGAACTTTACAAATGTTTCAATTTTTAGGGATTTTTGACCTTTACAAATGTTTCGATATTTTTGGGGATTTTGAATTTTACAAATGTTTTGCTTTTTAGGGATTTTGACGACTTTGTAAATGTTTTTGGTGTTTTGATATTTTCTAATGTTTTTGAATTTTCTGAAAATAATATTTACAAGACCTAGGTAATACAAAAATCCAATCTAGTAAAGTATAGGAAGAAGCCCCCAGCCGAGTGTGATGGAACTTTGATATGAATCAGATAGGATGAATAGAAAATTTCCAGAATATCAAGCCATGGTGGGGATGAAAATGGATGGGTGAAAAATAGATTCCAATTTTATTATGAAGGGGATGGAGTGATAAGATTACTTAAAAGGTGAGAGATGGATTTTATTTACACAAGGCACCTGTTTACCAAGTTTTCACCAAGGTACTTTCGCGAAGTGCCACCGAAGTGTTTTTCACTAGAGGATGAATTTTCTCTTTATTGTTTTCAATCCTTTTTCTTTTTTTTCGAAATTTTTAATTTTTTAATTTTTTTTTAGTTTTTTAAATATTGCCCCTCCTAGGTTAAGCATAGAACCTCTTGAGATGCATTTTTTTCATAGGTTCCTACAATGGATCTCCTTTTGGTGTTGTAAGTTGATAAGCTCCTCATCCATAACGAGTTGTGATGACAAAGGGCCCCAAATAATTTGGTTCAAACCTCCCCTTGCTATTTTGATCCCAACATGTTCTTCTAATTTTATTTTAGTACAAGATCTCCTACTTGGAAGTTTTGACCCTTGATTTTTATGTTATAACTCCTCTTGAGTTTGTTCTGATATACCTAAAGGTGATTGAGTGCTTCTTAAAGTCATTCATCTAGCAATTCCAATACATTTAGTCTTGCTACTTTGTATTCTTCCTCGATGATCAAGTTCTGTAGAGATACTCTCAATGAGGAGAGCTCAAACTAGATAGGAAAAATGACCTCATTACTATAGACTAGGGAATAAGGTGTAGCACCAAGTGGTGTTCAAATGCTAGTGTGATATGCCTAGAGAGTGAGATTTAATTGCAGATTCTAATCTCATCCAGCATCATTAACCATCTTTTTAAGGATCTTAATGATGGTTTTATTTAAGGCTTCACCTTGGTCATTTCCTTGGGGATAGTAGGGAATGAGAAATGGTGTTGGATGTTAAAATTATCGCATAGATCTTGTACACCCTGGTTCTTGAAGGGTGTTCCATTATCTGTGATAATGGCTTATGGAACACCATAACAATAGATAAGGTAGTTAAGGATGAACTTTTAGATTTTCTTCCCAATGATATACGTCATAGGAATAGCTTCTATCCACTTCATAAATTACTTGGTGGAAATTGTATGACCTAGATTTATGCTTGGAGATTAAATGCTAATAGCTGCACAAATTACAATGATTAATTCTAAACTAACAAACAATCTAAATCAAAAACAACAAAAAATGAATAACTAAACATGAATAACTAAACAAATTAATTGAAAATATCTCACCGAATATGCGTTCAATCCTTCAAATTATCTCGATTGCTCTTCTCCATTTTGTTGTTTCAGTATTCTTGCCCTCAGATTTTCAGTATTGATGCAAGCATAACCTTGTTGAATGTCTAAGCAAAATATCAAAGATAAGTTTCTTCTCAAAAGTGTATGATTTCGAGAGGAGGAATAATGATAATGACAAGCCATTTTATAGATTTTGAGTTTTCGAACGATCGGCTCAGATTGAAAGAGAGATCGACAGACGAGATTGATGAATGCCATGCGATGTGAGTTATGTGTCAGATAGAACGTTAGAACATGAGTCTAAAAATACTGCGGGATAAAGATTAAGTTAGAACGTGAGTTAGAACATGAGTTCAAGATCTTAATCTTCAGTTAAGAGTCTTCGAAAATAGAAGAAATAGACTTTGAATGTCAAAGACAAAGTTAGAAGTTGAAGAATAATGCATTTGAATGCAAACATGAGTTAATTAATTAAATAAAGATATTTAATTAATAAACAAATCATGCATATGAGTTAGAACTAGTTAACTGACTAGTTGTGATAGAGAGTCCTCTTGCAGAGACAATTAGATGTTGAATCCAGAGATAACTCGAGAATTAAAAATAGATCTTGAGTCAAAAGGTGAGTGAATGATTAGTCAACTGATTCACAGGAGAATGTGACATAAATAATTAATAAATATGAATTAAATGTTAATTTAATTCAATATTCAAAAGTGAGAAATTTAATTAAATAAACAAAGATAATTTATTTAATTTAACTGTTGAAAAGGATGAATTGAATAATTAAATAATAAATATTTAATTATAGATAAAGGGGTTAAATGAATAATTAAATAATAAATATTTAATTATAGTTAAAATATGACAAAGGGGGTAATTAAATAATAACTTATTTAATTAAGAAGGAAGAATTAATTAGTTAGCGACATAATTAAATAATTATGATTTATTTAATTAATCAAGTTGACTGAAGGTTATTAATTAATTAATTAATGAAAAAGGGGTATTTAATTAATAGAGGAAATGTGTGTTAGAAAGGGTAATTAAATAATTAACATTATTTAATCATGACCATGGATAATAGAAAATTATGTCGAAAGTGGTGTTCGTAAGCCTAGACCAATTTTCGGTGTCTACAGTTTTCCCCTCTTTGATACAATGTTGTTTCAGCGTTGTGTCAAAGAAAATATGCCCCGATCGTGCCCCAACATGAAATAGGTTAGGGTATGCCCCAGTGAAAGGGAGAATGACAAGGAGGTAGTGGTATGCCCCCTCGAGAGGATAGGCGGGTTTGAAGAACATGAGTGTGCTCTCGAAATGGATAGAAAATGGTGGTGAAGATGTAGAAAAGAAGAAATGTTAGCATGGATAATTCAAAAAGGTAGTATTACAAAAGAATGGTTATTGATTGAGAAAAATATGATCTTCGATATTGTGCCAAATATGCTATTCTTTCTTTTTATCATCATTGGGCGGGACATGACACAAATGGACAATACACACCATGTTATGAGATAGACCACAGTGTACAAAGTCATCCATCTGTGAAAAACAGACAGTTGTAGATAAGGAGTGTCTTAACTCATACTAAGGACGAGATTTCCCCAGTCGTTTTGTCTTAACAAACCATAGACAACAAACAAATAAAATACGGGTCATGAGACATCATTTCTCCTCTAAATCCTTGATAGGACATCCTTGAGGAAACTAGTAACATGACTCAAAAACCAATGTTAAAAAGACAGTTGATAGACAGCAGCCAAAGAAAAGAGTCCTGAGACATCCTTGCTTCTCTAAATCCTTCAAGGGACATCCTTGAGAAAGCTAGTAACCAGACTAAATTCACAAATTGATAAAAAGATAAGACAAAATAAGATATAAAGTCATAAAGCCAAATAAAAGTATTCATCAAAACTTGATCTTGTGGGATTTTTTGATTGTTTGATGTTTGACATAGCGTAATGTGAGGGATGACACATATTGCAATAAGATGTTGAGTCTGGTTTTGACTAGGTGACTATCTGTATAAGGCATGACAAAGCCTGATTTCAGAAAGACACGTGTCGTATAAGACGTTGGAGCCTGATGACATTGATGTGACACACTACATGAGGCTATGACAATTAGACGACGTTTGTTGACAAGAAAGGCATATCTTGCTAAGACATAAGTTGATCGCTTTGACAATGTGTTTGATATTGACTTGATGATTGTTTGAGATGTTACCTTGTTGGTGCATGACTTGTTTTAACTCGTTGACTAATTAAAAGTGTATGTTTGTATTGACTGTGTATGACTTGAGATGATACCCTAAAGGACTGACCTAATGCGGCTAAAGACATGCATCTAAGTGAATGATATGCAATGTGTGTGATAGTGAATTGTGATAAACCCTATTGGACTGACCTAGTGTGGTCTGGGGAGCTCATCAATTGATTAGCCTTGCCTATGTTGTACACGCAAAGACCTCGTAGTTCGACACGACCAATGACTTTGAATGTACAAAGAGTCATGATTTTAATGTGTGTGATACATGACAAACCTAGACAAATGGACCTAATGCCTCGGGGGCACATCGATTGATGGCCTTGCCTACGTCCCAATTGCAGAGGCAACGTAGTTCAACTATCTCTATGACTGACTTAACATGGCTAACTTGACATGACTGACTCGACATGACTGACGTTGTTTTTGGGATTTTCTAACATGTTTTGATTTTTTTGTGTTTTTGAAGTTTTCTAATGTTTTTGGATTTTTCAGGACATTTTCCAATGGTGTAATGCTATGTACAAGGTCTTCATGGAATAGAACAAGGATTTTCCCCCAGTCAGGAATAAGACATGTGAGATGGGGTGGGGAGTGTGACAGAATGGACATTTAGATGTCAATCGTTCCAAGCAATGGATAGGACAACAATTTATTATGAGGGATGGTAAAAAGTCTGAGTGGAATGATGGTAGATGGAAGAGCAATTTTGACTACACATGGCGCTTGTTTGCCAATTTTTCACCATGGTACTTATCCATAGCACCACCTAAGCGGTTTTCACTATTGGATGGATTATTTCTCTTTAATTTTTTTTTTGTTATTTTTTGTGTTACAAAGACACCTATTTGCCAAGTTTTCATCAAGGTAATTATTTTTTTGTATTTTTCTGGTTAAGACAAGAAACTCTCAGAAGCTACACATAGAACCTTTTTAGATGGAGGTTGTTGATTGGTGACAAAATTGGCTCTCCTTCAGGAGTAGAGAGTTGGTACGGTCTTGATCCAAAAGCTTCTATGACAATATAAGGTCCTAACCAGTTAGGTTCAAACTGTCCTAGCTTTTCACATTCAGCTTGATTCTTGGGATTCTCCATTAAAACCAGGTCGCCAATGTCAAAGTGTCTATTTAGAACTTTCCTATTATAGCTTCAACGAAGATGATTCTGATATGCTTGCAAATGGACTAGTGCTTTCTGTCTTCGTTCATTCAGTAATTCTAGCTCTTGTAATCTGGATACATAGTATTCTTCATCGTCAATGTGACCTTTCAAGGATACCCTCAGGGAAGAAATTTCAACCTCAATAGGTAAGATAGCTTCGGATCCAAATACTAGGGGATATGGAGTGCTCCCAATGGGAGTACGGATTCTTGTACGGTAAGCCCATAAGGCAAGATTTAGTTATAGGTGTGAATCACGACCAATTCTTTAGGATTCTAACAATGGTTTTATTAGATGCCTCGGCTTGGCCATTACCTTGTGGGTAATATGGGGTGGAAAAATGATGTTTGATATGGAAGTCTTCACATAGATGGCATAATTCTTGGTTTTTGAATGGGCGGCCCATTGTCTGTGATTATGGATTGGGGTACACCATACTGACAAATGATATATTTTAAGATAAACTTGGATATTTTTGTGTCGGTGATGTAGGTCATGGGAATAGCTTTGATCCATTTGGTGAAGTATTCGATGGCGGTTATGATGAATTAATGGTCGTTGGGTGATGGAGGGTGTATCTTACCTATGAGGTCAAGTCCCCATTGGGAAAAAGGCCATGGTGATGTAATCGAACGAAGCTCCTGTGCTGGTGCTTTTATCAAATCTCCATGTATCTGACACTGTCTATATTTCTTCACAAAGATATATGAGTCTTTCTCCATTGTAGGCCAATAATAACCTAATCTCATAATCTTATGGGCTAAAGTAGGACCACTCAAATGGGATCCGCATATACCCCTGTGCACCACTCACAAAGTTTTTTGTGCTTCTTTAGAATTGAGACATCTCATTAGGGCATTATCTAAGGTACATCTATATAGGGTATCTCCGATGATGGTGTATTTAGCTGACTGACCGATAAAGGTTCGGTGTTGGTTATTTGATAGGTCTAGAGGTAAGGTTTGGTCGGTTAGGTAGTCGAATATGTCTTTATACCAAGGGGAAGTAGGACCAACAATTTTACACACCATTGCAGAATTGGGGACATCATAGGCGGGGACCAACAGTTGCTCAACCAAAAACTCAAACTTAGGCATGTTACTCAGAATATCTAATAAGGAACCCACGGTTGCCTAGCATTTGCAGCCCTGTTATGAATACGTGGTATTTTTTGAAAGGAAATATGATCAAAGTACTACTTGAAATTGTCAACCATGCGCTTGTAGGGGGAAATTTTCTAATCCTTATTCTCATAATCATCATTTACTTATCGGACTACTAGCTGAGAACTGCAAAAAATGTGTAGACTCTTAATCTTCCACTGTGCTGCCATTTTTAATCCTATCACTAAGGCTTCATAATCTGCTATGTTGTTGGTGCAAGGGAAAGCAATCCTGAATGATTTAGGAATGGTGTCACCTTGAGGTGTAACAAATAGAATACCTGCTCCTGACCCATGTTGTGTATGTGACCTGTCAAAGTATAATTTCCAATTTGTTCTAGTGTCAATGTTAAAGATAAATTCATCAAGAAAATATACCACTAAAGGATGGTCTGCCTTCATGGGTGCATTTTCCTGATCTACAATCACTTGTCCTTTTATAGCCTTCCTCTCCACATATTGGATGTCATACTCACTAAGTATCATAACCCATTTAGCCAATCAGCCTATTAATGTTACCTTACTTAGGAGATATTTGAGGGGATCAATCTTTGCGACCAACATCGTTTGGCAATTGAGCATATAGTTTTATAGTTTTTTAGTAGCAAAGACTACCACAAGATAGGCATGTTCTATGTTTCTATAGTTCAATTCATATCCTACCAAGGTACGACTGATGTAGTAGACTGCTCTCTCATGACCTTGATCATCGTGTTGTGCGAGAAGAGCTCCTAATGTTGACTGAGTTGCTAAAATGTATAGTATCAATGGTGTTCCATCTATAGGTGGCATTAAAATAGGTGGAGTGAGCAAGTAATTCTTGATTTGTTGGAAATCTTCCTGAAATTTAGGTTTCCACACAAATGGTACTCCTTTCTTGAGTAAATGTTGAAATGGGTGTATTTTATCTACCAATTGTACAATGAAACATCTGATGGACTGTAATCTTCCCTATAGTGTTCTTAGTTGACCAATGCTGACAAGAGGAGGAATTTCTATGATATCTCTTACCTTCTCTCGATCTACTTCAATGCCTCTTCTGGAAATGGTATACCCTAACAGTTTCCCTGATTTCTCTCCAAAGACACACTTCTTCGGATTTAGCCTGACTTTGTAATTCTCTAGCCTCTGGAATATCTTGTCTAGAACCTTCAAATGATTTTCCCTTGTTTCTAATTTAGCTATAATATCATCTACATGATCTTCCATGAGAGTGTGTACAAATTCATGGAAAATTGTATTTATTGCTCGTTGATAGGTAGCTCCTACATTCTTAAGCCCAAATGGCATAACATTCCAACAGTATGTGCCCCATGGACACATGAAAGTTGTCTTGTGTTGGTCTTTAGCTATGATTTTGATTTGGTTATACCCAGAGAAACCATCCATGAGGGATAGCATCTCGTATATTGTTGTAAGATCTACTATCATGTTTATGTTCGGCAAAGGGAAGTCATCCTCAGGACATGCCTTGTTGATGTCTCTAAAGTCTATGCAAATGCAGATGCCCCCAGTTGGTTTAGTCACTAGCATAAGATTCGAAATCCAATCTGCATAGTCTATAGTTCTTATAAATCCAACATCCAAGAGTTTCTTAAGTTCTGCTTTGACCAGTAGAGCAATCTGTGGATGCATTTTCCTTAACTTCTATTTGACTGGCTTAATACCTAGCTATAATGGTAGATGGTGCAATATAAGGTCTGGATCCAACCCAGGCAAGTCAGCGTATGACCATGCAAATTTTATTTGTCTTTTTGCGAAGAATTCCTTAAACTCGGGTTGTTCTGCCTCTGTCAATGATGTTGCAAAGTATATGTGCCGAGGGTTTTCTTCTATATTTATGTTGACTGCAATAGACTCTTCTACTAGCATTGGTGACTTTTCCTGTTCAACGGGGAGAATATTTAAACCTCTATCCTTGGGTGCCTCAGAGAGGTTTTCACCCTCGGATACGTCCTTTATTTTGACTGTTTCTTCATCCAAAGGTGCCTTTTGGTTTTCACCTAAGGACTCATCATTTTTCTCATTTTCATCATTTTTCTTTTTATTTTCATTTTTGCGACTAGAGGTGTAAATAGACTCCCCAAAATATGCTTTGTCATCCAAGTCTATGGTAAAACTAGCTTTATGATCCCTTCTTGGTATGCCTTCTCAAAGTCCCATGAACTCAGCAATTGCTTCGTCATTCTCGAATGTATCTATGATGGGTGTACCTTGTTGATCCCAATCGATAAGTTTAGGATATATTAGAGGCATGTCATCATCGAAGTTATTAAAGGTAGCAGATGACAAGGTGAATATAGAGTGGTTGACATGATCACAGAAGTTTTGGACTAACTCCTTCTTTTTCTTCTTCCTATAGGTAGGTATACTCTATTGCGGGAATATTGTAAGCACTGAGTCGTTAGAAGATGGTTTGGCAGGTGCCCAAGATGCATGATCAAGGGTTTCCCAATAATAGTGTTTATGCCATTCTTCTTTAGACAAGTGCTTCCTATGATGGGGACTAGATGCAGGTTTTACCTTTAGGTCCAATTCTCCAAAGAGATCATCTATTTTCATGGTACTGGCAGAGGAAAAAGAATCCCATTCACAATTGCTTGAGTCAGGAGATTCATCATAAACTAGGGGAAGTGATTCATGAGACTCGTCATAGACTAGGGAAAGTGGTTCATGAGACTCATCGTAGACTGGGGGAAGTGGTTCATGAGATTCTCAATGCTTGCATAAGCACACTCTTCCTCTTGAAATGGCGACAAAGTACTAGGAAACCCAATTCTAAGCGATTGAAACCCTAGCCCTAGGTATTTCGATCATGGCGAGATAGTGATCGGTTTCGTCCTTCCATTTTGATGTAGTCCTAAGCCACTGTTCCCATCATAGCCTTCGTTTTGCATAATCTTAAAGCCTTTTCCATATTGGTCCTTAGCTATTTGAATAGACGGTGAGGGGTATTCATTGTCTTCTCGATACAACCAGGAGGTAATATTACCTTGATCCACAATTTCTTCACTTAACTGTCCCCATTTGGTCAATGTCATTGTAGGGGGAACACGGAATGTGACTATTGATTGTCTTCTATCTGCCATGGGTAAGCCATACGCCTTAGGTGGAATCAATTAACTGACACAATATGATTCCTTTATGTAATATTCGCCATAACCCTTGTCTTGGATCATGACCTTAGGAGTGTTTGATGGTGGTTTGAATGAAATGGACTTGGTAAGATGTGATGGGTCAATGTATAGGGATAAAGTGGATGTTGTAGCTTCTTGGTTAACCGGTACTTGTCGTTGTGGAATTTCCCTTAGGCTTGTACAATATTGAAAAGGATTTGGATCACTATCAATCATGATCTTGATGCCATTATAGGGGATTTTAAGACATTGGTGATATGTTGAAGGTACAGCTTTCATTGCATGTATCCAAGGTCTACCTAACAACAAGTTGTACAGAAGGGTGAGATCCAAGACTTGGAAGCTGGTGTTCATAATTGTTGGGCCAATTCTGATAGGGAGTGTGACAACTCCTTTGGATGATATTTCCTCATCATTGTGAGCCTTGATGACTATACTCTTAGAGGTGTCTATGCAGTCTTCTAAGAATCCTAATGCCTTAACCAATTTTAGGGTACATAGGTTTCAACTTGCTCCTTCGTCTACCAAGACTTGTCTGAATTTGGTTTGATGGACTAGGACTTCAAGGTGTAATGGGTCATTATGATTAGACTTTTTGGTTGAGTAATCATGTTGGGAAAATGTGGAATGATGTGAGTTGGTCAAATATCCCACCATTTCTTCAAAAATATTGACATCTAAGTCTGTAGGAACAGTCGTGTTCTGCAAAGCTTTGTCAAGAATGGCTCGATGCTCAGGTGACAAAGTCAATAGTTACAAAATGGATATTTGTGCGGGTGTTTTGCTCAATTGATCAAGGAGATTGTATCTAAATTTGGAAGTCTACGTAGGTGGCTTAGAAGAAGGAAATGGAGGAGTTATCTTAGTTCTTCGTGTGTTCACAACGCATTCTGGGTGCTTCTTAATGATGATGGTGTTGAAGTTTTCATTTGTAGCTCGGAGGTGATTTACGATCGATCCTTTACCATAGTCTTACTTGGTATTGGTATAATTGGTTGATGGATTGTTCTTGGTTGCCGAACTGGAGGCCTTTCCTTTTGTGTGGTCATGTAATGGGTTTGTGAAGACCTTATGATCACTGTTCTTGGTATTTTTTTGCCCATTGACCTCTATGGTTCCATTTTCAACAAATTCTTGTATAATATTCTTTTTGTCGACATTGTTGTAGGTTGTGTCCTTTTGTGCGATGATAGTCAAAATAGGCGTTGTCATCCCACCATGAAGATTTAAATTTTCTAGGATCATATTCTTGTGGTTCCAAAGGTTTAATAAGATTATGTATAATCAATTCTTTGAAAACCATCTCGATTGGTTGCCCTAAAGGGGTAAATTCACGTGTAGGAAATCTCCTTTGTGGTCTTTGTTGTTGTGAATTTTGGACATAATTGGCTGTTTGATCTAGACTATTCGTCATGTCTGCATTTTGGTTGTATCCTCTAAGTGTGATAATTGGTCCTGTATGTATGTTTTTAGCATCAACTATGTCGTCATTCGTAACATTTTTTTTTCTACACTAGAATTTGTTTCTATCGTTTGGTGCGGTTTGATGTTGGAAAACTGGGTTTCTGCCTGGTACTTTTATTTCTCCTTTGTCAATAAGGCCTTTTTCAAGGATGATGCCCTTTTGTACCAAGTCTAGGAATGAAGTACAACAATGTACCCATAAGTCACCTCTCAGTTTTGATTGATTTTTTTAAGGAATATCGTGACCTTTTATTTTTTAGGTATTTCTACTGGACATCTACTAGCTAGACTTCTCCATCTCTGGAAGAAAGTAGTGAAAGTTTCACCATCTTCTTGTGTCGTGTGGCACAAGGTTTCTACTGTTACTTCATTTTCTATGTTAAAATCAAAGTGTTCAACAAACTTCTCAGCTAATTCACCCTAGGATCATATGACATACAGTAATTTAGAAAACCATTCTAGTGCTATCCCTATGAGGGTTCACAGAAATAGTCGCATCAAGTATGTGGGGTCATACAATATGTCCATGCATGTCATTGAGAATTATCTAATGTGTTCCAAAGGATTCTTTCTCCCATTATACTTTAGCAAATTCAGAATAATGTAGCCATGGGGAAAGGTGTCATATAAAGCACTTTTTTGAATGGACATGGACATAGATCTTGCATTGAGATAATTCATTTACCTGACATAGACATGTTGTCCATCTGTTTCTCAAGAGTTTGCATTTGGTTTTGGAGGACATATAATTGTGTCAAGGACATGGTTTTGGCATTGTTTGGATCAATGTAGATATTTTGAAATGCCATGCTCTATGACGGGTTGTGATTTGGCAAGGGAATGTATCCCATTAGAATGTTTTGATTCGGATTGGGGATATTTCCCATTTGAATATTCTGATTTGGATTGGGAATATATCATGTCTGTGTATTCTGATTTGGTATAGGAATATATCATGTATGCGTGTTCTGATTTGGAATAGGAATATATCCTGTCTGTGTGTTCTAATTTGGTATAGGAATATTTCTATTTTGTGTGTTCTGATTTGGTATAGGAATATATCATGTCTGTGTGTTCTAATTTGGTATAGGAATATTTCCAGTTTGTGTGTTCTGATTTGGTATAGGAATATTCATGCCAACTTTGGATCTTTTACCAGTCGTGTTAGTGCCAAAGGGGTTTGATGAAGTTGCTCCTACAGTAAATTTAAAACCTTGAGTTATGTTGAAAGGGGTTGTGTTCACAATTGATGATGTTTGAGTTGGTATGCCAGTTGGTATTGCTGCGGTGATTTGGGGAATTGAAACACTTGACGTCACAGTTTGTGTTGGTTGAATAAGTGGTGTTTGCAAAGTACGAACATCAAATCCTATTAGGAGTTTGGCACCTTCTGCTAGTAACTTTGCTAGATATCGTTGGGGATCATTTGCCAAATATTCATCCATAAAGGATGCAAATTCAGGATCTTGTACTGTTGTGTCTATGTCTTCAATGTAAATTTGTCCATGTGTGTCCCTAGTGACGTGTTTTTCAAGCAAAGGTCTATGTGGTCTTTCTTTCCCTAATGGTTGATTTGCAAAAGGATTGACAAATTTGCTAGGATCTGACATTTCTTTTTGTTTCTTTTGAGACCTTGTTTCGACCATGAAAAGTTTCTCAAAATGGGGGAATGCAGACTATGTCTAAAAAGTGATATGTCCTATGTCGATGTTTTTGGATTTTCTGACAATAAAGGATGTTGCGAAAAATGATTTCTAAAATGACGTATACTAACATGAAGTATGATAGGATGGAAAATATGCAAAATTTTAAATAGAGTATGATGGTAAATGATTCTAAAATGGGTATAACCTACCACCTATGGAATAAATGCATGCAAGGATTTTAATTTGACCAAGGAACCTGATTGTAGGACAAAGATAGTGACAAGATGAATTTCCCAAACTAGAATGTTGAGCTGGAAAGATTCACAAATAGGACTAAAGTGACTAGGTTCAATGACTTGTGACAAATCAGAACATGAACGTATCCAATGACGAGGAAAGTTACCTATTCTACGATATGAAATTTCCTAAGAAGTATCTATATGCATGCAACTTAGGATGACTATGACTAAGATGCTTGACCATGACTAAGATGTTTATGACACCTAATAATGTAAGGTTTTTGAGCAAAGTTTTTCCAGTTTCTATCCAAGGTTGATCTTAAGAAATAGAAGTGAAAATGATTGTTATGTTTCGAACTCGATTTTCAGTTTACTAAGTTTTCTATTGACAGTCAAATGTAGTTCACATATCAGATGTGGTTCTAAATTTGACAGATGTGGTTCACCAAAGTGCATGCGGTGATTTGACTAAAACCTAGTTTCGAATGTTGACAGGCAATTTTGACTTTTGACATATGCGGTTTACGTTTTAGCAGATGCAGCTCACAGTAACAGTTGCGACTCAGAATAATGATCCTGTGAATTTAACTCGGTTGACAGACACATGCGGTTTTTCGAATAACAGATGTGTCTTTGTTACACACATGTGACTCACAGTTTGACAGTTGTAGCTCGTAATACCAAAGGAATTTTGTGACAGGCACATGCGGTGTTTTCTATGACAGATGCGGCTTACATGCACACATGCGACACACTATTTTATAGTTGTGGCTCATAATACCTAACTATGTAAAAGAGGAATTTTTGACAGATACATGCGGATTTTCCCCCTAAAAATTGCATAGATGCGGTGTTAAAACTGATAGTTGTGACTTACAATGACAGTTGCATTTTTTTGAAGGTTGTTTTTCCAACTGACTCCATTTTGTTGATCAAGTGTTTTGATGAATACAACAAAAAACAAGCATAGAAATCAATGTATTTTTCAGTTTGTGATGATAGGACTATTAAGACCAAAAACATTTACAACCTAGGCTTTGTGGACAATACTTGTTGAGTTCTTACTTGGATAAATCCAGCTACGCATATTTATGGCGGATGACTAGTAGCTTGACCCCACTGGCTCCCCTCCATGGAACTCACTTATACGGGGCAGCCAAGCTACTATATCCATGAAACTCCCATGGCATACATCTCATCTCCATACATAAACTGTAAAAATGTAAGACGGCTTCACAGGTCCGAACCTGCTGCGCCAACAAATAGGTAGGATTTTAGCAAATCTACAACAAGGTGTTTAGTAAGGGAATTTCATTCATGGGGCACTATTCAAATTCAGCGAGAGACCATTTCTACCCTTCTCGTCGAAATAGTGAGCGTGATTCTTGGGCTTTCCCCCAAGAATCCACTTTTATATATTGGTTGGAAGTCGCTTGGCATCTAGCATGCTACCGGTCTGAGTCGTCTTGGGGTGAGTGATTTTTCCCACCAAGATAGGCCCAAGTTCTAGAGTTAGTAATCATTTCTCTTACACCCAAGATCGCATGACTGCGTAAGGGGAGAGGATACTCTGATATACCAAATCGTGAAGGGTTACAAAAACGTGCTTTCACACCAATCAAGGCAAATAATGGCTCTTTTTAGTCCAAACAGCAATTATCTAACTACCAAATAGAAAGCTTACAAAACAAAATCCACAAATTCATTAGGTCCTGCATGCAAAAATGATTAGTAGTTTGTTTTTTTTTTGGTGTCTTCGACTTTCGTCCTGCAAAAAATAATGGTTTGTGTTTTTATGGTCTTCTATGCTTCGTCCTGCAAACACTAAGTTAATCCACCTTAACACAACTGTAACCAGACATTAGCAAAAATCAAAATAACCTAAACAGCGAGAATGAAAATACAAATGTATGGAAATGACTAAAAAGTGAAAAAAAATTATTACCAGGCAGATGTGGTGTTTCGAGCCACAAATGCAGCTCGATGTTGATAGACAGATGTGGTGCACAGGTTCACGGATGTTGTGTAGGAATGGCAGATGTGTCACGGAATATGGTAGATGTGGTGTGCGAGGACAAATGCATCATTTTTCTGAACAGATGCGGTGTGTTGTATGATAACCTAGAAAAAATGAAAAATGGAAAGATGAAAAGATGTGCGAATTCGAAGCATGTTCACGTCGGGTTCACCAAATGTATGACCTAGATTTTTGCTTGGAGATTAAATGCTAATAGTTTCATAGATTACAATGATGAATTCTAAAATAACTAACAATCTAAATCAAAAACAACAAAGAACGAATAAGTAAACATGAATAACTAAACAAATTAATTGAAAAGATCTCACTGAATATGTGTTCACTCCTTCGAATTATCTCAATTGCTCTTCTCCATTTTGTTGTTTCAATATTCTTGCCCTCGGATTTTCAGTATTGATGCAAGCATAACCTTGTTGAATGTCTAAGAAAAATATCGAAGATAAGTTTCTTCTCAAAAGTGTATGATTTTGGGACAAGGAATAATGATAATGACAGGCCATTTTATAGATTTTGGGTTTTAGAGCGATCGGCTTAGATTGAAAGAGAGATCAACGGAAGAGATTGATGAATGATTTTTGTGTCAGATAGAACGTGAGTTAGAACATGAGTCAGAAAATACTGTAGGATAAAGATTAAGTTAGAATGTGAGTTAGAACATGAGTTCAAGATCTTAATCTTCAGTTAAGAGTCTTTGAAAATAGAATAAATAGACTTTGAATGTCAAAGACAAAGTTAGAAGTTGAAGAATAATGCATTCGAATGCAAACATGAGTTAATTAATTAAATAAAGATATTTAATTAATAAACAGATCGTGCATATGAGTTAGAACTAGTTAACTAACTAATTGTGAGAGAGAGTCCTCTCACAGAGACAATTAGATGTTGAATCTAGAGATAACTGGAGAACTAAAAATAGATCTTGAGTCAAAAGGTGAGTGGATGATTAGTCAATTGATTGATAGAAGAATGTGACATAAATAATTAATAAATATGAATTAAATGCTAATTTAATTCAACATTCGAAAGTGAGAGATTTAATTAAATAAATAAAGATAATTTATTTAATTTAACTGTTGAAAAGGATAAATTGAATAATTAAATAATAAATATTTAATTATAGATAAAGGGGGTTAAATGAATATTTAAATAATAAATATTTAATTATAGTTGAAATATGACAAATGGGGTAATTAAATAATAAATTATTTAATTAAGAAGGAAGAATTAATTAGTTAGCGACATAATTAAATAATTATGATTTATTTAATTAATCAAATTGACTAAAGGTTATTAATGAATTAATTAATGAAAAGGGGGCATTTAATTAATAGAGGAAATATGTGTTAGAAAGGGTAATTAAATAATTAACATTATTTAATCATGACCATGGATAATAGATAATTATGTCGAAAGTGGTGTTCTCAGGCCTAGACCAATTTTCGGTGTCTACAACAATAATAATGAACTTGTGTCCATTGGAAGAAGTGGGTGTAATGTTTCCAATGAGATCAAGCCCCTATTGAGAAAATGGACATGGAGTTACCAGTAGTTGGAGCTCTTGCATTGGAGCATCAATAATATCTCCATGCTATTGATATTGTAAACATTTTTTCACAAATTGATTTGACTCTTGCTCCATGGTGGGCCAATAATATCTTGTTCTCAATAAAGTTTTGGCCAAGGTTACACCACTCGAATGTGACCCACATATGCCTTTGTGTATTTCTTTCAAAGTGATGTAAGCTTCCTCTTGGTTTAAAAATATGAGTAACGTGTTATCAAAACTCCTCTTGTATAGGGTATCAGCAACAATGAAAAATTGTGAGGCTCTTTTGATAAAGGTTTTTCACAAGTTAGGGGTGATATCGATGGGGAATATACCTCTATATACGTAGGTAAATATGTCATGGTACTAGGGTGAACTGAGAACAACAATCTCACACACAAATTATGACTTTGGAACCTCAAATGCTAGTATGAGAAGCCGCTCAACAAGAAATTCATATTTTGAGTTGTTCTTAGGTATGTCTAGTAATGAGCCAATAGTAGCCATGGCACTAGCTGCTCTATTGTTAATTCTTGGTATCTGCTCAAAATTTATATTAATGAAGTATTACTTGCAACTGTCCACCATTTTCTTGTATGGTGTGAGTTTATCATCCTTTGTTTGATAATCCTCTTTGACTTGTTTCACAATCTATTGTGAATCTCCATATACTTGAAGCTCTTGGATTTTCCATTGAATTATGGTCCTTAATCTGGTGATAAGTGCTTCATACTCCCCTATGTTGTTGGTAAAAGGAAATACCAATCTAAAATATTTAGGTATGCAATATCCCTATGGAGTAATGAACAAAATTCTTGCTCCTGACCCATGTTGTGTATGTGATCCATCAAAATATAGCTTCCACTACTGGGATGTTGTAAGGGTAAAGATGGACTCATCTAGAAATTTTTGATACCAGTGGGTTCAATGAACATAATGGTGACTAAGCTAGTTGATCTTCTATAAATTGTCCCTTGATGGAATTTCAACCTACATATTCAATGTTGAATTCACTCGAGATCATCACCCATTTTTCCATATGATCGATGAGTGTAGCTTTTGATAGTAGATATTTCAAAGGATCCACCTTAGAAATGACTTTGACTTGATTGGATAGCATGTAGTGTCTCAACTTCTAAGAAGCAAACACAACTACTAAACAAGCTCTTTCTATGGGTGAGTAGTTAAGCTCAAAACCAACTAGAATTTTTTTGATGTAATATATGGCATGTTCTTTTCTATTTTCATCATATTGAGCTAGAAGAGCTCCTAACGTTGTTGAAGTTAATGACACATATAAGATCAACGGTTTTTATATTTTTAATGGCATTAAGATCGGTGGTGTCACTAAGTAATCCTTTAGTTTCTAAAATTCCTACTCCCTTTTATCATCCCATTTGTAGGCCACACCCTTGTTAAGGAGATGGTTAAATGGGTGGCACTTATCTACCAGTTATGTGACGAATCTCCTAATTGATTGTAATTTACCTTAAAGGCTCCTTAGTTGCTTGAGTGACTTTAGTGGCTTCATTTCCATAATTTCTTTTACTTTTTTTGGATTGACCTCAATGCCCCTTCGTGACACTATATATCCCAATTGTTTACCAATGGTGACGCCAAAGACACACTTTTTTGGGTTCAACCTTACACTATATTTCTTAAGCTTGTCAAAAATTTGAGCTAGTACCTCTAGATGTCCTTTAATTTTCATGGATTTGGCCAAGATGTCATCTACATAGCCCTCAAGAATATTGTGGAAAATGTCATGAAATATTAGTTTCATTACCCTTTGATATGTTGTCCTTGTATTTTTGAGACCAAAAGGCATAATGTTCCAACAATACATCCCCCATGGGCAAGTAAAATTTATTTTGTGTTGATCATCCTTAGCAATCATGATTTTGTTATACCCTAAAAATCCATCCATAAGAGATAAAATTTCATGACATGTTGTGAGATTCATAATGATGTCTATATTGGGGAGTGGAAAATCATCTTAAGGGCATGCTTTGTTCAAGCCCCTGAATTCTATGCCAATTTTTATGCCCCTAGTGGGTTTGGAAACTGGAACCAAGTTGGAAACCCACTCAAGATAGTCAATCGACCTAATGAAACCAACATCAAGTAACTTTTGTAACTCCATATATTTTGTTTAATTGGCTTGGAATCTAAGCGAACTATGAGATGGTGAACTACTAATGATGTATCAAGACTTGACATATCAAAATATGACCATGCAAAGAAGATCTCCCTTTCTCTAAGAAACTTTTCCAAATTTTGTCTCTTCATCATCTAATGAGGAAGCATGGAATGTTATCTGAGGAGCTTCTTTTTTTCCTACGTTGACTGGATTGGATGGCTCTACAAGAACTGTTGTCTTTTCCTACTCTAGATGGGAGATATCAAATCCTTCATCCTCAGGTGTCTCTGAGAGGTTTTCACCTTTGGATGTGTCATTTCTTTTTACTATTTTACGATTGAAAAGTGCCACATTATAATTTTCACTTAAAGATCATGTATTGATTTTTTAATTTTCTCTTTTTCAACTAAAGAACTCAATTGTTTCCCCAAAATAGGCTCTTATGTCTAACTCAATATCAAAATCTACCTTATGATCTCCAAAGATATGATTCTCTAGCTCCTATTAATTCTGAAATTACCTCATCATTTCTGAATGAATCAAGAATTGGTGTCAGTTGTTGGTCTTGGTCAATTAATTGAGGATAGATAAGGGTTATTTCTTTGTCTTTAGTTGGTGATGGAAAAGGAAGTAGTAGTGATCATGTAAATCGGACCTTTTTTCAAATAAATTTTTGATGCACATTGGAGCATCATCGATATTTTTGTACTCTGATATATTTAACCAAGGGGAAGCTTTATCCTCTTCGATCAAAATATTGTTAACATGAGGGACCACATCTTTGGTTGGGGTGTAATCAAGACCAATGTTCTTTATACATTGCTCATGAATTATCAGCTCTCTCATCCCTTGTTGTTTTAAGCCAAGGCCACCTATGTTAGTGTAACCCATACTCTTCATATTGTTTGTTGCTTATGTCAACTAGTAATGGGAGTTCTTTATTATCTTGATAGATCCATTGTGATATGTTCCCATCTCATCTATGACTTCATCATTTAGGCCTCCCCAATTTTCAAATGTGAGTTTTTTTATTTTCTTGGTGACTTTCTCAATGTGGTGGGGTTCACCATGAGATTTTGGATTTTAACTCAATTGTCCAAAGAAAGAATCTGAGAGGTTATATTCTCCACAACCACTATCCTTGGCTTGAATTTTCAAATCGAGTAGTACTTTCTTAGATTCAGATGTAGAAATTAAAGTTGATTCTAGTGATTTTGGATCAACATAAGAAGAAGTTATAGGAACCTCGTCATTCATTGGAACTTGCAATACTTTGGAATATTTATCGTCTATCCCTCTAAAATAATAGAAAGGTTTTGGATCACCTTGAATAGCAATCTCCTTTTTATTATAATGGAAATTAAGACATTAATGATAGGTAGAAGCCACTGCTTGCATTGCATGAATCCACAGTCGACCAATGATAATGTTATATGGCAAGTCAAGATTCAACACTTGACATGTTGTTTCTATTATTGTTGGTCCTACTTGGATAGGTAATGTGATGGTCCCTTAAAATAATCTCTCTTCATTGTCATAACCTCTTATGGTTTCCCCTTTGCTTCTTTCTATGACTCCTTAATAGCCCAAGCATGTAATTAATTGGAGTAAACAAATGTTTGAACTCGCACCCCCATCTATTAAGACTCTTTTCACCTTGTTCTTATGCAATAATACCTCAAGATGCAATGCATGATTGTGAAACAATTGGATGGAATTTCATTCTTTATGAATTAAATATGGTGAGTGGATGATATGTGCCCCACCATGGATTGAAACTATTCAATATCAATGTCATTAGGCATAGATGATGAAGATAAGGATTTCTCTAGAATTTCCTTATGGGCTGGTGAAATTTTCAAAAGCTCTAGAATAAATATTTGGGCTAGTGTCTTCTTGAGTTGATCAAGAAGACTATAATTTGTGACATTATTCTTGGTTAGTACTCTTGGTTGTAAATGATCCCATTTATGGTTACCTTTTCCCATCATGTGGTGACTCCACACTCTAGATTTTTTCCTTGGATAGTAATGACAAATACATAATTATTAGATGAATATGTGTTTCCTATGACATTGTCATAGGTATGGTTGACTTGGTTATATACCTTTCCTTTTCCTACATCATTTCTTTATCCATGATCTAGCATTGGATTCTTTTATATTCCAAGGTCATTGTTTCCTAAATTTCTTGATCTTTGATCGACATTTATATCATCATTTTCTATAAGATCTTGAATGACATTTTTCAATTTCATGCAGTTGGATGTTTTGTGACCTTTGATACAATGGTATTCACAAAATTCAATGTATTTTTACCATGGATTTTTAACATAAGGTTCAAGATATTGACAAAAATCAAGAATTTTGATAAGATTATTTTCAATTAATTTATGCAAGACGTTCTCAATAGGTTCTCCCAAAGGTAATGGTTTGATCTTTGTTTCCCTTGTTGACCTTGTTGACCTTGTTGATTATTTATAATTTTCACATTTTGTTTATTTTCTTGTTGGAATGTAGGTTTAGGATGAGTGTTGATGATCACCTTTGCATCCACAACACCATCATTATTAATGTTCTTATTTTTAGCCCAAAATTAGGGTTTTTCACTATTACTAGATGATGGTTTATCATTAGATATTTGGATGGCTCCTTTTTCAATTATATCTCTTTCGATTTTAATCCCTTTGGATATTAATTCTTCAAATGTAAACATATTGCATATGTAATTTAAAAGCCAAGTCAGTACCTAGATTCCCAGCAAGTATTTCTACTTTTTTTTTAGGAATAGGCCATTTTCACTTGTTAGCTTTGTGTCTCCATCATTGCAAAAAGGTAGCAAAGGGTTCTCCTCTATTTTTTTAGTGTGTAAAGATTCTCCAATGTTACATCAGCATCAATTTTATAAGAGAAATGTGTGATGAATTGATCTATGATCTCTTGAAATGTCATAATTCCAAGAGGTAGATATAAAAACCATTCCTTTTCTAATCCAACCAAGCTTCGTGGAAATAGTCTCATAAGATATGAATCATCGTAGGAGACTTCCATACAAGCAACATAAAAATCTCTTAAATTCTCCTTGGGGTTTCCTCTTCCCTTATATTTGTCAAAATTTGGAATCTCAAAGTTTGGAGGAAAAGGTATCATCATGACGCTTCTATCAAATGGATAAGGGCATAAGTCTTGGATTGCATATGATTTATTTACCTTTCCTACTTGAATATCTTGTATATTTTGGGACAACATTTGTATTTGTGGTGAAATTTCCATGTTTGTGTTGACCAATAGTGGAACATACGTACGATCTTGATATGGAGGTGTATTGTATGAGTGATATTGTGAATTAGATGGTGGTGTGGGAAGTGTGTTATATGTTCCACCATATTGGTATTTTGGTGTGGAATTTCCTTGAGATTGAAGGTATTATTGACCTTGAGGATTAAGATATTCTTGACCTTCGGGATTAAGATATTGTTGACCTTGAGGACCATACTGCAATTTTTTTTGTTGAGCTGCATAAATTTTTTGGGCTTGTGCTTGTTGTTGAGCTTATAACTGATCATGATAAAAACCTTGTTGTTGACTCATGTGTTGATTAGGAACAAAAAAATTATTTGGAACAAGGTTTTAATTTGGAACAAGGTTTTTATTTAGAACAAGGTTTTTATTTGGAACAATGTTTTGATTTGGAACAAGGTTTTGAGTTGGACCAATGTTTTTATTTGGAACCATGTTTGTATTTGAATCCATGTTTTGATTTAGACCAATTTTTAATTTGAAACCATGTTTTTATTTGAGCCCATGTTTTTATTTGAACCCATATTTTGATTTGGACCCATGTTTTGATTTGAACCCATGTTTGAGCCAATGTTTGTATTTGAACCTATGTTTTAATTTATACCCATGTTTGTATTTGAATCCATGTTTGTATTTGGAACCATGTTTGGACCCATGTTTAGATTTGAACCTTGGTTTTGATATGGACCCATGTTTAGATTTGAACCTTGGTTTTGATTTGGACCCATATTTAGATTTGAACCTTGGTTTTGATTTGGACCCATGTCTAGATTTGAACCTTGGTTTTGATTTGGACCCATGTTTAGATTTGGACCAATATTTAGATTTGAACCTTGGTTTTTATTTCCCATGTTTATATTTGAACTTTGGTTTTGTGATTGATGATTTGGATTTGGTGGTTAGTTTTGACATTGAATCAAGGGTTGGTGCATATTAGAAGATAATTTTGGTAATTATTGAATCACATTATGTATGAATGGCTCACTCCCTTGTGGTCGATTCCTTGAAGCATATTGGGAAAAATCTTGATCTTGTGATTGTGTCATTTGTTCAAGAGGTTGTTCCTTCAATGTGT
The DNA here is from genome assembly GCA_007115665.2 of Sequoiadendron giganteum. Lineage (NCBI taxonomy): Eukaryota > Viridiplantae > Streptophyta > Pinopsida > Cupressales > Cupressaceae > Sequoiadendron > Sequoiadendron giganteum. The sequence continues at coordinate 357,506,488 of CM021108.1, forward strand.
TAACATCAAATTTTGATGGAAGTTTGGCACCCATTTGTGTAAGTTTAAGCATGTATTGTTTAGGATCTTGTTTTATTGATACTTCCACTACATGAAGGAAGTCTTGATTTTTTTACATTTCTAGTATATCCTCTTTAGTAATCTCACATATTTTTGTTCTTCCATAATGTAAATTGTTTCCACTTGAGGTTTGTTTGCAGTTGGAGGTGTTATAGTTGGAATATTTTTCGTAAATGTAATTGGAAGATTTTTTTAGTAGGAGGAATCTCACTTGTTTGAGGCATTCCATATGGTTGATCACTAACATTAGGATCCCTTTATTCCCTAGGATTAAACTCCATATACTTTTTGTATTGAGCCCTAGCTGAGACCATATAAGGTTTTACCAATCCTAAGAGAAATGATTTTGAAATATTTTAATTATTCTCCTTTGTTTTCAAATGATGATGTTTTAGGTTGGGTTTGGATCAATGATGATAATGGTTGATATGGATGATATGAAACCTTTGATTTATACTACACTTAGGATTTTATTGTTTGATTTGATTTTTTTGATGTGTTTTGATGATTATGAATTCACTACTTTGAGAGTAGAATCATGACTCCAAATTTAGGTTGTCCACAATGATGTTTGCTAACTCAACCTAAACACCTTAAAAAAAGATCATTTTTAAGTATGAGACTAAATGATTTGATGTGATAGCAGTTTCAGACCTAAGTGATTTATGTCCAAATGTTTAAGTTTGTTTGATTTGATGTGAGATGTTGTGATGTTTGATTGGATGGTGGATGTTTGATGTTGAATGAATTTGATCTATTTGTCCCAAATTGTAACCTAAGATTATGTTTGGAAATTTCCTACAAAAAACTTTGTATGGTATTTCAATGTTTTATGGAGAACAAGGATTTGGTCTAATGATAACCCAAAAAATGTTTTGATATGGAATCAAGTAACCAAGTGTTTTTTAAGCATGATTTAAGCATGATTTATTTTTACCACATAAAATATCTTCATTATGAGTTGTCTACAAAAAAGAAAATTATTTTCCATAAAATCTCAAATTTGTGAAATCAAAATGCTAAATTATAGTTTCCTAGGTTTACATTGACACAATGCATAAATATATAGGCAAAGATACTAGGAAGCACACCAAGATATTATTTTGATAAAACAAAATATACTTCAATGAATGTAGTAGTATAATTTCCTTCAAGTTCCTACATTGTCTTCAAAAGGTTTGAAGTTTTGTCATAACCATGTTGAATGATTGTTTAAGTGTTTTTTATGATAAGAAATGTATTCACTAACTCAATAGGTAATATGGGATATTTCCTAAGATTTCTTCCACAAATATCACTAACAAAGATTGATAGAACAAAAATAAAGAACAATCCTATATATTCAAGTAGGTTTATCTTCTTAAGTTGAGTCTGCACGATAAAATACTGCCCATAGAGTGAGTAACTAGAGTATGCACATGTACATGATATACCTCTTACCTTGAAAGGAAAATTTCCTTACAAGGTGTTTGTCACCTCAGCTATAATTAGTACAAGGTGAATAACTTCATGGAATGATGTTATTCCATTGAAATTCCTTAAGAATACATTCAATGGTCTTTAGGCCTCTAAAATAAATAGGTTTTTAGTGGGTATTAGGTGAACATTGCCAACCTCTCAAACATCACCTTTGGGATCCAAAAATTTTGTAGCCTCATAATGCAAGTTTGGAGAACTACATGCATGGTTTGACCTACAACTTACACTCTCATCCAATTTATTTATCGTATCCCTAAACATTGCTTAAGGTTGAACCCTTGAGTTCTCCATTAGAATGTGTCTCAAGGCAAGCCTCCTACTTAAAATAAAAAAATAAATGTGTTACTATTTCTCTTCATCCAAGACCGCACGAATTGCAAAGGAAGAGGATACATAGAAACAACCTTATAGGGTTTACAATGAACAAATAGTGCAAAATAGAAGTGCTTCTCTTTACCCAAGATCACACGAAGTGCAAGGGGAGAGGATACACACTTGCTAGTCTACCAAACATAGAAAACAAAGTACACACTCTTGTTATTTTTAGGTGAACCAAAGATAAATGTGAGTAAATTGTTAAAGAACCAAATGAAGTGTATCAGTTGTATTGTTATTTTTAAACCCAAATGAAGGTGAGATTGTGTCATTCAATTTTAAGCCCAAATTAACAATTATAAGTTATGTTGTTCAATTCTTAAGCACCAAAGTAAATGTGAGATTCTAATCTAAAGCATGAAAGTAAAAATCTCTAAATTTATCCTTCACATAAGTTTTGATAAACACTTTTGAATTTGATGAGGTCCATACTTGATACCTCACTTAGTTTTTGTAAAATGTTAGTCTTAACTAGAAATAGAAACAGAAAATATGTTAGGGTTAGATGTAAAATAAAATTCAAATTCAAATAAAAACCCTAAATTTTGAATCCTTGTTTAACCATCAAATGCATTGGTATGTTAGATCAACTATGTCAGACTATTAGACAAGTGTGTCACTTTGCCTCTCTGCAAATACATCGTAATTTGCAAGTGTGTCACTCCGCTAAACTACAATTATGTCAACTGAATTCAAATGTGTCACTCTGCCAAAACCTACAAACAGAAAGATAGAAATTAGCAACTACGTCGCAATTTGTAGTTGCACCAACCTTTTACCAGCATCTGCATCACAATTTGCAAATGTGTCACAATATTTCAAATGCATCACTTTGTAATTAGAAACTGCATTGCCCTGCATCATGTTCCTATAAATTCCAAGAAAACTCAAAAAAAATTGTTAGCTAGGGGAATGGGGTCGCATCAGGCATGCCATTATGTGAATGTATAAAATTGATTGATCAAATGACATTAATTAAACCAAAATAGCTAAATAATTGATCAATTAACTACATAATCCAATGAAATTGTTTACAAAGCCAAATTAGAATTCTAAAGTATGAAATAACAAAGAAAATTGAATTGAATTCTAACTAAGAGATGCAAATCTCAATCCCATTGTGGGATTATGTCCAAGTTGGATGTGGAGTGCTTCAATTCAAACAAAATCTATTGTTATGCAAAGAAATTGATGAAGAAATGAACTCGAATGACTCACAAGCTCTTTCAAATTGATCAAATTGGAGACTCAATTCAAGAGAGTAAGTTTACTCAAATCTTGTGGATGATTATTATGGAAAAATACTTACTATTTACAGATTTTTGAAATTAGGATCAATGGTGAAGATCAAAAAGGCTAATCAATGGATGAAATCGAATGAGAGGAATGAAAATTGATCAAGGATGAATCCAACGGTTAATAATCCATGAGGCATGGATCAAGAATCAGATCAACGATCTCAATTCCATGAGAGAAACAATTTCCTAATTTTTAGGAATTTTGTTGAAGAGATGTTGGAGATATTTTCATTTGGGGGAAATATTTGAATTTGAAAAAGGAATATTTTAAGGGAATATTTATTGTGCAAGTGGGAAAAGTTGGAGGATTTGGAAAGAAATTAGCTAATTTAAAAATTAATTAAAATCATTTAATTTTACAAGTTAATGAGAGAAAGGCTTTAATTAAATAATCATGAATTATTTAATCAAAGTGTGATTATGAAAATTTACTAAACAATTTGCATTATTTAATAAAATAAAAATAGAATTAGTATGAAGAATAGTGAATTAATTAGATAAATTTGATTTATTTAATTAATAGAGGAAAATATGAATTTAACTAAATAATTGACATTATTTAACTAAATGGATGAATTAGGTGAAATACACAAGGAATGATATTAGTATGTGAAATCAAGTATGTGATATTGTTAGGACAATTTTAAGTGTCTACACCCCCATCTAAGTCCATAGATTTTGAAAACAATAAAGATAGATCTTTATGCACTTGTTCATCAATTTTAACATCTTCATATTCATCATCCATTTTTATCACAATGGGATTTTTACAATAATGTCAGTTGTATGTTATTTTTTCATTCTTTGTTTTGGTTGAGTCATGTAAGGTTTAATGTCCTATTTTGGTGAAAGTTGCAATTCATCTTGATTTGTTTGCATAGGTGTTTGGTCATTTTTGTTCTTTTATTCCAAATGATGAGCAATGGAATGACATCTACACCTACACTATTTAGATTTATTTTTTCTTATTGTTTTATTTTCAAGTTGTCAAGGGGTGAGAGAAAGTTTCTCAACTATCAGTCTATTTTCTTCTCTTGGGGGAGGAATTGAAGGAACCATCGAGGGTTGGGAAACCGCTTTCTCTTTAGGTCAATAAATTTATTTTTCTTTGGATGGAACAATGATAATCTTTTTCTTGTCTCTTGGTCTCTTGTATGATATAGGTGGAGGAACTCTAGTATAAATAGCTTGTGAATTTGGAAGAGCATTTTCTTAGGGCATGGGTTCATCCACAACTTGCGGGGTGAGAGGAACAACCATAGCCTGATCATTCTTAGGAATATTGCTAAGGGATAATTTTGTTATGTTCTTTGCCTTAAATTTTTAATATGATCTAAAAATGAATTCTTCAAGAGGTTTAATTGGTTCCATGGGTTGAGGCCAAAAATAGTCTAAGAAAAAGTTTTCACGGGAAGACAAAGGATTAAACCCATTATGATGCATTGTGTATATTTGATTTTAGAAAGGGAACTTCATGCACTTGTAGATAATCAATGGGAATAAATTCATGGAGTGTATCCATGGATAGCCTAACTTCACACAGAATTGGTTTGACATTGGGATGATAAAGAATGATACATCTAATTTTTTAGGTCCAACTTTAAGAGGAAGAGTGATCGAACCTATTGTAGGGTGAGCAAAACCATCATGAGTTTTCAACCATGCTTTTGATTATTCATAAGAGTCTTGATAAATCTCATGCACATACAAGAACTCTTCAGTGATCACATTCTATACGCACATGAGATTAATGAGTATTCCTTGTGTAGGCTTGTCATTGATACATCCAACGATATAGAGAGGACCATTAGATGCATGTATAGACGCATCTATATGTGTGAAAGCTATGTCGGGTAACAAAGTAGTTTGACCCTTACGAGGTTGAAAATCTATTAAAGTAACCATATTGTTTATACCATCATCATCATCAATCATATCATCATTCTTATCATCAATATTATCATCATTCTTATCATCACAAGCTTGCACAAAATTAGATGTATGGTTTGGCATTGGATTCGTGAGAATTTGTAGGTTTTGATTTAGGAAGACAATAGATTTGTTCCTTTATCATTAACATTGGCCAACTAGATGTGATTAGAATCAATGAGGTCTTTAACTTGATTTTTAAGACACGTGCATCATTTTGTATCATGTCCATGTGTATGATGATATTGACAAAAGGATTTTGGTTGAAGTTTGAAGATAATGGTTTTGTTTTATCCACAGTTCTAATCAGAGGCAATTAGATTAAGTTCTTGCTCAAAATTTGTAACATGATTGAGTGAAGGGAATCAAGCAATTGGGTAAATTATCTATCTCTTGACATAAATTGATAGGGAGTTGAACTTATGGATGCAACTTGTGGTTCAATGTAGTTAGTTGTTTGAGGTGTGTTTATCTTGATAAACTTGCTTTTTTCTTTTTGAATGGTTGATAGTTGTGTTGACGTATAGGTTCAAATTTCTTAGTAGGAGTCAATGAAGATTCGTCTTCATACTGACTAACTATATTTTGATAGTCAGAAAGAGCCATACATAAGTGTGTAAAGGATGGATATCTCATCAATAAGATCTTATCCTTAATGTTGAGTTGAAAATTATCAATGAATACTCTTTGAACATCAACATCAGGAAGAGTTTGATTGATTTGTGAGTATAGTGACTAATCTTGTCCTATGAAGTTTGTCATTTTTTCATGTTTTCCTTATTTGTACCTCATTAAATTAGTTAATGTAATTTGTGGACCTAAATTTGTTTGGAAATATTGTAGGAATACATCAAGAAGTTCATTGAATGAATGAATCAAGTTATTCATAAATGAGAAAAATTATTCCAAGGCCATGTCTTTCAATGACCTAGGAAAGTTTTGCTAGGAGCTTATTTTCAAGGATGAAGTCACTACACAATGTCATATAAGTTGATATGTGACTATTAGGATCTCCCTTATCGTTTTACTTTCAAACCTAGGAATTTTGATGTTTAGCAATATGGTTGTTTTCAAATTTTCAAGTGAAAAAGGGATCCTTTTGACATATTGTGATGGTTTTCCATTTTGAGCTTGGTTCAATGTAGAGATTTGTTGTTGAAGTGAGGTTACTTTTTGTAAAAGTTGGTTGATGATTGAATCATTTCTTAACATCTTGTAGGAACGTGGTGAATATGGTGGGATTGTGTAAGTGCTTGGTGGACTACTATGTTGTAATTTTATAAGAGGCAATGAATATTGAGGTGTCACATGTGAAGTCATGAAACTATAAGGGTGCCCATTTGAAAGACCTAAGCTTAGATTTATGCCATTTTTTGGTTGTATCATTGAAGCGATAGTCGGTAATGTGTATGTAGGAATAGAGGGTACAGTTCTAGGGAGAGAGATTTGACTTCCTCCTTGGCTTTGAGTGAATCCTAAAGCTTGAGCACAACTAGCCATCATAGGAATATTGGCATCCATTATATGGGATAGGCTATACAAAACCTCTAATCCTTGGGCATCATTGATTAGTTTCCTTAATAAGGATTCATTGCTTAGGTATTCTTGTAATCCTTCTAAGTCTTTTTCTAATTGTTTCAGCTTATCCTTGGGAACTTGGGAAATAACAGTTTGAACATCCATAAATGAGCTTGTTTGTGAATTTTTCATTGGTATTGTAGGATTAGGGATAGATTCCAAAATGGGCATGGTATTGGTAGTACCTTTCATGAAAGAGTTAGAAGACTCAAGATCTACAGTGGGTGTAACAATAACACAATATGTCATAAGTCTACAACTACATCCCACTGAAGTATTGACAATAGGACACCAGGTCATGAAGCTCATACAATTTTCAAAATGCTAGATGTGCCCACTATGAACACTTAATTTCCAAAAAATCATAGAAACACACTCAGAATCACAATTCAAAAAGTAGAAGCAAACAAGAAACACAAAAATAGAGGTTTGATAAAAATTTGAGCCAAAAATAGTTGGACTAAGTCACCTAGGGCGACTATGTCCTACACAGATTGGTATAAAATTCAAATTTTGGTTGTCTATTATATTGTTTAAGGATCTTAATTTTGTGTGCAGACATGTCTAATAGTGAATTATTTTCCAAAATTTTCCTAATTTTATGATTATGTAACTTAAAATGCAAGTGTGCAACAATTTACAAAATTTTCAAGAAATAAAATGCAATTTCTAGATATAATATGCGATATTGACTGATCCTAATATGCCTAAATCTGAGAATGATGATGTTGATGCCTTTTTGAAACAAAACAATGCAATTTTTCACTTTTTGAGATATAAGCAATATGCTTAAATGAATGCAATGATCAATTTCAAATTTGTTTTCAAATTTTTATATTACCTAATGTATATTTTGAAATGTAATTTGAATTTAAATCAGACCTAAGATGATTGAAATTAACCCTATTATAATTTTTAAATTTTTAGGACTTTTTATGCCTAAATGAATAACGCAAAACAATACAATTCTAAACCTAGGTCTAGGATGAACTACTTCATATTTCAAAAGGACTATAATGTTAAAATGTTGGTTTCACCAAAATGAAATGGGGGAAAAGTGGATACTTTAAGATATGACCCTAGGGTTTAGGCACCTTTCATTATTTTATTGCAATATGTGAGTTTACAATGGGGTTTGATGGATTTAGACAAGGTATAAGACTGAATTACAACCTAAAAGGTATGTCAACTTACCCTTGACCAAATCTAAAATGAAATTGGAAATAAAATGCAATGATTCAACTAGCATAATGATGCAAATGACTATTCTAATGTAAAAATATAAAATCTGAGAAGTCACAAGAAAATTCAGACTATAGAAATGGACTGAGTAGGACACTATGCACATGTGATATTAATTTGAAGTAGATTTTGAGGACCTAGTCACCCTAGGTGACTATGTCCTGGTAAAGGGATTTTGTATTTGGTTTCATAGTCCTCTAATGCCAAATCTAATCCTTTTGTTTCCACTTTTCAAACTGTCAGATTGTAGGGTTTGATTGCAATAAAGGATAATTGTCCTTCAAGCTCCTCCTAATCCTCTCCATATCTAAAACCTACACATTCAAATAGATAAGAGAGTTTGTTTCATTTAGGGGTTTTCCTTAGTCAAACTTGTGTTAGTGTTTCCACTTCAATAATGGAAATGGCATTGATAATGATAAAGCTAAATGATAATGGAATGATGAATCAAAAATGAACTGCAACTCACCACCCAAAAAGGCCTCCTTGAAGGACTGAAGTCATACAAGATCTTCTCAAGGCTTGATTATTGTTGGCTTGATTTTATTGAAGACCTACAAGGTTGATATCTCACAAAAAATATAACAAACTCACATAAACTTTGACATGATGCTTGGATCTTGAATTTCTGCAATAAATATTCTAATGGTTTCTCTTGACTTTATTGATAATTCTCTTGAAAAAAATTGATCATAAATTGCTCAATTCTCCTTGTTAGTTTTCAAAATAGTGAAATGACTAGGTATTTCTACACAATTATTCTAATTTTCTAAAAATTAAATCTTGACAGCCAACTTTGGACATTTGAAATTCAAATAATAAAATGTTGACATCGACATATTTAATTTTGGAGCCAAAATAGGGGGACTAAGTCACCCTAGGCAACTATGTCTTGGTAAAATAGGGGGTCTAAGTCACTCTAGGAAAAATATTAAATAAATTCTTCAGTATTCCATTTGCAATTTATCAGAAAATGATAAAATGGGCCATAGAATGCATAATTTAGGAAATTAGGTGTACAATTAGGTTCATGCACTTAGGGGGGAGCAAAACATAGTGTGAAATCTTCAAAGGGTGATAGTTTACAATGCTACATTATCTTGTATGTTGATGATATGTTGTTCATGGGTAACAACAAGGTAATGATTAGGGAGCTCAAGACGAATTTCTAGCACATTTGATATGAAGGACTTGAGGGCTACAATATATATTCTTGGGATGGAAATTAGTAGAGATCGGGTTAGTAGAAAGATTTGGTTGTCAAAGAAAATATGTTGATACAATTTTGTGAAGGTTTAATATGTGTGACTATAAGCTAGTTGTGTGAGGGGAAGAACATTAGACCGAAAATGAGATCAAACATGTGAATCTAAGAATCTAAACTAAGATCAAACAAATTAATCTAAGATCTAATCCTACACATATGAAATTAAACTAAGTTATTTGAACATACATAAATGAATCTATGATTATAGAATTGAATGTACAAAATAACACAGTGTTACCATCCTAAACTGGAGTGTATTCACCTGATGTTGGGTTGTTCTTATCACCACGAAGCCTCCAAAGTTTGTGTGCAAAAGCTTGATGAGTGACTAATTTGGTTGGTTGATTGAAGCAATGAGGTATGAAGCACTAACAATGGTGGTTATGAATGTCAACAGTACTTCGTTGTACAAATGATGCTGATTATCCGATCCTTATTTGTGAGGAAAGGGGTTTGTTATATAGAAAATGAGATTTGAAATGGACGATCAAGATCATGTTGAAGAATATCCATATCAATGGTTGAAGTGTGTTGAGAGGATTTAGACATGAGAAGATTGTGCAAAGTTGATTACACAATTTGGGTGATTGAGAAATAGATTGGCTAGTCAGGGATTAGATTGATTAGTTGGGATTTTAGATTGATCAGTCAGGATTTAAACGGCTTAGTTAGGAAACCGATGGCTTAGTTAACAACTTAGATTGCTCAGTTAGCAATTTAGATTGATTAGTTAACAAATTAGATTGCTCAGTCAACAATCATAATTTTCTCAATCAAAAAGTGGGTGAGGAATATGAATTAATTGATTTAATTAATTAATTACTTTTTGGAGTTGAATGTGCAAATCAGGTTTGACTTTTGCAAACAAAGTTTCATTAGTTTGATTTGATTTTTGATAATTTATTTGAATAGTTTGATTTAATTATTCAAATTTTGGAGGGAAAGTGTCGTAATTAAATTATTATGATTTAATAATTTAATCAACTTGGGGGGATAAGGTGAATTAGTGATGTAATTAAATAATTGGTGTTATTTAATCAATCAGGATGAAATGAAGTGAGATTAGGGCTTCATTAAATAAATGTGATTTATGATGAAACGTGAATTAATCAAATAATGTTTTATTTAATCAATAATAGAATTAGGGCTTTTAGGACTTTATTAAATAAATGAAATTTATTTAATTTATCAGAAATGATGAAAAAAGTGAATTAATTAAATAATTTTATATTATTCAATTAATAGAGGAATTAGGGTTTTAGATGTCGTTTTGATGTGGTGTGATGTTGTGTGATGTTTCAAAATGTTACAGGATGATTCTGAGACATTACGAGATGATTTTGAGATGTTGCGGGACAATTCTGAGATGTTCCGGTGTGATTCTGCGATGTTACGGTATGATTCTGAGATGTTTCAAGACATTACAAGTTGGTTCTGAGATGTTCCGAGTTATTTTGAGATAATTTTGAGCTATTCCAAGATGTTTCGAGTCATTCTCAGATAAATCCAAGATGTTTTGGGTGATTCCAGGATGTTTTGAGTCATTCTGAGATGATTCTGAGATGTTTCGGGGTGATTCTGAGATGATTCTGAGTCATCTTGAGATGTTACAAGATGTTTTGAGATTATTTCAATTCATTCTGAGATGTTGCGGGATGTTCCAAGATTATTATGATTCATTTCAAGATGTTACAGGATGTTTTGACATGATTTCAAGTCATTATGAGATGTTACAAGATGTTTCGAGATAATTTTGAGTCATTCTGAGATGATACGAGATGTTTTGAGACAATTTCAAGTCATTCCAAGATGATACAAGATGTTCTGAGGTGATTCTGAGTCAATCCAAGATGATACGAGATGTTGTAGGATGATGTTTAATGTTGTTTGATGTTGTTCAAGGTTGTTCGATGTTGTTTGATGTTGTTTGGGGCGTTTGATAGGTGTTAAGTCAATTTTACATGTCTACATTTTGCCCCTCTTTGATACAAAGTATTGGTTGCTTTGTTTCAAAGATTTTGTTTTTAACATCAAGTTTTTGAAAAAAATTATGCCCTATTGTGCCCTGACATTTAATGGAATGATGGTAGGACTTTGTGTTGCCCCCTTGAGAGGTTGATAAAAAATTTCAAGCTTTGAGGTCGGGCTCTTGACACTATTGTATTTCAATTTTGATGTTTTTAGATAAAATATTATATCAATAGGTTCTTTGTTTCTCATTTTGGTGTTTCCTAGAGCTTCTAAATTGAAAGTAGGAAGGTTCCCTAAGTGAAATTAGGGTTTTATAGATGAAATTAGGGTTTTCTTGAGGTGGAATATAGGTAAATAGTCTTCAAATTGGCTCATTTGTGCTTTGATCCTTTTGCTAACTCTTGTCTTTGGATTTCCCATTTTGTCAGTTGTTAAGGAGAAATGCTAATATTTGAGGGTGCTCCACATCATTTCAAGCTTGTTTGGGAGTTTGGATGGACTTTAGGTGTCAATGGCCCCGTATGCACCTTCTCACTTTTCGATTTCATCATGTTTTGTTCTTGTTATGTGTGTACTAAGTTCTCAAATTCAATAGCGTAGTTTTTGTGATTCCTACGCACTTGCATTGTTTTTCATGCCTTTGCTTAGTCAAAATAACACACTTGACACTAAAAAATTCACACCTACCATAAAACCATGCACTTGACTGAAAACTGCTCACTTGACCTAAAATTGTGCCTTTGATCAAGAATTGTGCACTTGCCTAAAAACTTTGCCCATGTTTTTGCGCCCTTAACCTAAAACTATGCACTTGCCTAAAAAATTTGCCCCTATTTTCTCGCCCTTGACCTAAAATTGTGCACTTACCTAAAAATTGCACCCTTGTCTAGTGCTTGTTGAGCATTTGCTCAAGAACCTAGCATTTGACTTCTTCTATTTTTGCTTTTAGCATTTGTTCTAAACCCTATCATGTGTTTGTTTTTCATCCTAAATGTTGTTTTTCATTGTTCTCATGTTTTTTTGTGTTCCTTTACATGTTTAGAGTGATACCCTAACATCTTGGTCTACAATGATTGTAGGTGAGTCTCAGAGCCCTTATGTTGAGAGAGAGACGTCCTCGACATTTGTTTGATCCTATTGCCTATTTCGATGTGTTGGAGTGGGACTTCCTTGATGTCATGGGATTACGTTACATTTTTTATATGTCTCCCATTATAATTCATATAGCGATGATGACTATGCTTGTGAAGAGGTGGCATTCTGAGACATCCTCCTTTCATTTGCCTATAGGGGAGGCTACTGTTACTCTTGAGGATGTTTGGAGGATACTTCTCCTTCCCATTTATGGTGAGCTCATTACTTATCATGTTCAATGAGGTATCCACTCTATGCAGTGTGTATTAGGTGTTGCACACTTGGATGTGCAACAATCAAAGGTTGATCTATCTAGGTTTTTTGATAGTGTAGATCCTATTGTACCTGTCCTATGTGGTTTGATATCAGGATTAGGTGTTCTTGATAGGTGAGGTCGATAATTTTTTGTGGGTTGTGGTACATGTATCGAGAGTATGCTAGAGCATGGGATGAGATATGCCTAGGGTGCTTTTTTTTTTGCTCATCTTTACTAAGATATGTACAAGGTGGTATATCAAGACAGGAAATCTATTTCTGCAAGTGTTTCCCTATTACATGTTTGGGCATGGGAGCATACTACAATTACTCATCTAGATGAGATACAAGATCATTCTTTGAATGATCCATACTATTATTGTTATGGGGATTTTATGCATTACACCTTGCCACGGATCTTCCTTATTGGCATCATGTATTTGATGAGATACCCGATTTTGTGTGGAGACCTTTTAGGGGCTACAAGGTTTGGCCAGGGGATGTTGATCACCTTGTTAACTACTGTAGACACTCAAATTATCCCGATTGATATTGTGCACTTGATCCTAATTTACTATCACAAATTTTTCCTTAACCATTTCCACTCTAACCAATTAATTGAATAATCTTTATTTAATTAATTGATTTTCCTCCTTAATCAGATAATACATTTTATCAGATTTATTTCATCATCTCCTAATGTTCTTCTTTTAATTAAATAAATCAATTTTATTTAATTAAAATTCTAAAGTTCTAATATCCTCTCATTTGATTTAAATAAACCCAAATATTTAATCAAATGTCACAAATCAACTAATCTCATCTAACTTAATTAATCCTAAATTAATTAACACCTAACACTAATCCCCCATTCCTCTAGCTTTTAACTTCGCCCTAGGATAAGTCAACCTTGGTCAAGTTGCACATGTAAATAAATTTATTTGATTTACTAATTACCCTATTTTCATTCAAAAAAGTGGCATATTCCTAGAATATTCCACCCATTTGACTTTTCCCTCCTAAAGGAATTTGTCCTTTTTTGAGCCACCTTGGCATTAAAAGCTCTTACATGTCCTCTTCTTACATAAGCCACCTTGGCTTTAAATAGCTCCTACACATTCTCTTACACAAACCACCTTGGCTTTAAATGGGTCTTACACCTCTTCTTACACAATCCACCTTGGAATTTATTCTTCTTACACATCCCATCTCCCAAAATGTGCTCACACATGTGTGAGCACATCTCCTCCAAGATTCATTAGCATGTTGACAAGTGGCATTATGCTATTGGTTCAAATTTTAATCCCACATTCATCAATCTTCTTCATTGTTCAATCTTGGGCTTCTATAAATAGAGGCATCATTCTAAAAATATGCATCCAACAACAAAGAGTATAATCACTATAGTCATTTGAGTTCATAGCATTTCATCTTTTTCATCCATTTTAGCAAGATTATAGCCATTTTTCATACTTTGTTCATCATCAAGCTTATCAAGGGGTTAGGAAAAGGCTTCTTTCCACATCAAATGAGCACTAATCCCCCTATGGGATGCTGGTTTGAGCATTAGAATAACATTTCATTAGTAGTTTACTTGATATTCTACTTTGTTTTCATGTTCTTATGCTTAGATGAATTTCATAGGGAATGCTTGTTTCTTACTTGTTTCTTGACTAATGATCACTTGTTTGTTCATGTTTGAGTAGGTAAAGGAAGAGCATTCACAACTACCATCAAACCCATTGGTTGATTGGTCATTTACCTTTTGTGGTAGAATTTTATTTACCAGACCGAGTTTGTCACCAATTTGGATAGAGACAGGGGCAGGTTCCTGATGCGTATGAGGCTCAGTTTGGTCAGACTACTCTAGAGGTTCGTGTATGAGGTCTCCAAGCGGATATAGATACAATTATTACGAAGTTCAGAATGCTTGTCCCAATTGGTTGAGGTTGGTTGGATGGTTTGGTAGATCTAGGTACTACTCGTGATTATGATGAGTGGTGGGCACAACATAGGCCTTTGAGGTTCATTGGACCTGGGGATGATCCAGTTGTGGGTAGAGCAGGTATTATAGGTCATTGCGAGGTATGGCAATGTGTTGAGGTTCTCATAGAGCAATTGGATTAATCATGACGTGATGAGGCACAAGGTATTTAGAATGAGTGTATGCCTCCCGCACAGGGTCAGGGATAGGTTCTGAGTCCTCCTCCACTAGCTAGGGATGTTGATATGTTGCTAGCTCAGATGACTAATATTAGAGACACATAGATTGTGTGGTGATAGGCTATGGAGGCTCAAGTAAACACTTTGAGGGCTGAGCGAGATAACAAGAGTGATCGATGGCATGCCGCAAAGGCTCAAATACTATTACTTAAAACAAAGAGAGATACTCTCCATGAAAAGCATAATAGTATGTGAGCTGAGCGAGATCTATTTATATAGATGTTCACCTATTATCATATGTTATATGATGCTACTATTCCTAGGGCTTCTCGGTGTCCATGGTTTGGGGAGCTAAGTGCTACAAGCGATGGCAGTGGTGGTGCAGGTGTAGGTGTAGGTGATCAGTCTGTGAGACAACCAAATTATTTTGGTGGTCAGTAGATTTTTGTCTGTCCTATCAGGGTCTTACATTTTTGGTACTTGATCTTCATGTTATTTCATGGCGTAGAGGCATTTTGTATAAATACCTGAAAAACAAAGTTGTTGCGAGTTCATGGTGGAAAAAGTTCTTAACCCTACCTATGACAACCCTAAATCCCAAGTCATATGCCATTTAGTTGATGTTGAGTCCTTGATATATGGGAATATCTATACCTATTTGAGAGATAACACCCTTCCACCCGATCTATCCCAAAACGAGAAATATAACTTTATCCGCCTAGCTACCCGACACACCCTGATAGAAGATATACTCTATCGATGAAGTCTTGATGGTACTCTCCTTTGTTTTGTTGAACGTAATGAATCTAAAATAGCCTTACATGAATTTCATGAAGGTATCTGTGGAACTCATTCAATTGGACTAACTTTAGCTAAGAAACTCCTACTTTTGGGGTATTACTGGCTGAATATGGAGGAGTGTTTTCAATTTGTCAAGAAATTCCAAAATTATCAAATCCATGGTTATCTAATACATGCACCAGCGCAGGAACTGCAACCATTTGCATCAACATGGACTTTTTGTCAATGGGATTTGGATCTGGTAGGTAAAATTCATATGTCATCATCTAACAGAAACAAATTCATCATCACAGCAATGGAGTATTTTACAAAATGGATTGAATTTGTTCCTTTAACCACCATCACTGGAAAACAAATCGCATCCTTCATCCTAAATTGCATCATCTGTCGGTATGGCATTTCTCAGTCCATTGTTACTGATAATGGTAGAACTTTCAAGAATCATGACGTCCAAGAACTTTGTGAAAGGTTTCATATCCAGTATCGGTTTTCTACACTGTACTACCCTTAGGGAAATGGCCAGGCAGAGGCCTCAAACAAAACCATTTTGAAAATATTAAAGAAAACTATAAATGATGTTGGATGCGATTGGCACATTCAACTGAACCATACTTTGTGGGCATATCAAACCAGTATATGTACCACAATAGGAGACACACCATATGCTCTTGTATATGGATCAGAAGCCATTTTACCTATTGAAGTTGAGCTGCCATCACTCTCGGTATCACTGAAGCAAATCATATCAGCAGAAGATTATCGGATCTCTAGGCTACAAGAGTTAGAACTGTTGGATGAGCATCATCAGCATGATGTGGATCATTAGAAATCCTATCAATAGAGAATGTACAAAATTTACAATCATAGATTAAAACCCAAAACATTTCAGGTTTGTGATTTGGTCCTAAAAGAGAATCATTGAAATCAATAGGATCAAGAGAAGAAGGAAAATTTTGAACCAAACTGGCTAGGTCCCTTCATCATTGTATTAGTCTATGGATCTGGATCCTATCAACTGTCTACACCTGAAGGTGATCTATTTGAGGAACCTATCAACAGTATCCATCTCAAAAATTTCTATACCTATCTCATCCAGTGCATGGTAAAAGTCCTAAAAAAATACAAAAAAATCAAAATATATATATATATATATATAAATAGTAAAAAGTGGAAAAATCAAAAAAATCATTAAATTTGAAAGTTTAATAAAAACTAGTGAAAACTTGGAAACAAGTTCTATTTGTGATATATTAGTTGTTCCATCTATTTTATCATTGTGTCATTCATTTTCTTTTGCCATCATTATGTCTATCATCGAAAAGAACCTCGTGAACATATCCTAGCATTGTGGTCGTGTTCCACCCTAGTTTGGGGGCAAAATCCTAAACTCGCTAGGGGAAATAAACTTTGAGCTTAAACCAACAAACCAAACAATAGTATGACAACACAACAAACACAATGATTATAGTACAACTTAGCATTGAACATCGTTTATCACATTTCCAAGCAACATCAACCATCCACATCAAATAGCCAAATCAATCAATTAAAACAAATTTAAATGGATGATATTCTTCTAAATCATGGTTTTAATAATTTGCATGAATGTTCAACTGGTGTACTTTGATTTTTGTTCTCATATCTCTAGAACACCTTGATGATGTCTTGAACTAGAGAAGTAAGGATGGAGTATGATTTTCCATAGTCTGTTGTCTGTGAGATAAACATTATTATTGTGCAAGTTGTAACGCGACATGCTCTACAAAGTATCATTGATGACATTCTGAATTTGCATAGGAAAAGGATTAACTCTTGTTTTTTTATGCAAGAAATTCTCATGTCATCTCGGCTCAATTATGCCTAGATGCTTATGTTATCTTGCACTATCAAAAATCAACAGAAGTTGTATGGAAATTGTACTCAGGTCATCATGGTCTAATTATACCATCAATGTTTGTACTCACTTTCAACATAATAAAGGCCCAATGACGATAAAAGTGTGATAAATCGGCTGATGTAATGACAACCACTACATTATTTAGATTTGCATGGTTAGATTAGATTGCATTCATATTTAGTTTTTCATTTGCAGTATAGATTTTCCAACGTTGGAAATTTTTTAAAATGATGTTATCTCTATCATTAAGAGATTGAGTATACTTGACATTAACAAAAAAAAATCATTCACAGATATAGGTGCATAATCATTATTACATCATTCATACATTAGAAATAACTATCATATCATTCATCCATCCATGCATTACATCATATATTTGTATTAGAAAATACAAAAACAAAGTGCATTACCTATAATTTGCATAATCATTCCATCTCACATCATAAAAGCATCATCCATAAATTATATAGAATCATAATGTATGCATCACCATATCATCATTGCATCCATACATAATCATAACATCATCATATTAAACCATCACATAGCACATAGAACAAAGTAAATTATATTCATCAAATGAATCCATCATAAACACATATAGACATCATATAGATCACTAAATCATTGTTGCATATCATATAAATCTCAAAATAATAATGTCAAGTATATAATGATATCCAAATATGAAGAGATACAATATCAAAAACGGTAGTGAATCATCAAGTCTTTGAATTCGTGTGTACAAATGTCTCAAATACATCAAATGTGATCATGGAGCTATGTGGTGCTCCCCCCAGATGTCGCTAGCCTCTTTGAGCCTCCTACTAAACCACCTGATGGACTTGCACCTGGACCCACACCTGGGTCCGCACCTAAATCTCTATGTGGATGAGTCACACCCATGTTGGTGGTCTGAGAGTGGTTGTGTCCTGACCTAGCACTCATGGACTATGCATAGATGACCCATTGCTCTATAGGCACAACCTCATGATACCAACCTTGGTAATACTTGGCCTCTCTAATAACTCGTGTGACCTCTCTAAGCATGTCTCATGTGGTAGTACCCTCAGCCACTCTTTGCAACCTGTCAGCCAAGGCCTCGGCTTGCTCACCCCAATTTTTAGCCACATCTCTCTTAGTCGTCAAGGTGGTAATCTATCCCTGTTTCTATGCTAGAAAAGCTTGTACCTATGCTAGTTGACCCTGCAAATTCTATACCTGGACCTGTAAAGTAGCTATTTATGTCTACTGCTACTATGATGGCAACCAAATTTTCACATTTTGCTATGTTGCATCCACCAAGGATCTCCTCCTCTGAGGCACTCTGAGGTCTAATGCCAGTCCACCTCTGCCACCCCCATCTCCACCATCTCCCCCATCTTTTCTACCATCACCTCCACCACCTTCATCATCTCCATCATCACTACTCTCTCTCTCCTCCTCCTCATCACCTCTTCTATTCCTCCTTCGTCTCGGTGCCTAATCATCATCTAATAAAGGTATTGGCTTGTTCGGACTAGAGATCCTCAAGAAAGGATGTGAAAAGATATAGTGAGCATGCTCCTATGATATCACAACCTTTACAATGTTTGGGTGGTACTCCCATATCACTAATTGTAATATGAGGTACTCCTCACATGCTACATCATATGATAAAATAAGCCCCCACTCTGGAATGTCCTGTCATCATTGTGCATACAAAGCAACTCCTTGAGGCATCCCCTATACTCATTTGTATTGTTGAAACACTCTCCCAAGAAGGAACCTCTCAATGATAAACGACATCCTCCCGATAAAATATTTGGAAGTGCACACATAAGGCATCTCAATGTCATCCTCTAACCACTTCTCACAGTCTAAATAGGGTCTCCATATAACTCTATCAAGATCATCCAACACTCTCATCCAATACTCCAATTTTCCCATCTTATGCTAGATAACTAGACCTGTATATCCATGAACATATGGTTGACCAACCAGCCTCTATCTATCTACAACAAGTCTAGTGATAGCTATATGCTCCCATGCCCATATCTGCAATAATGTAACCCCAACAGACAAACTGGCCCCTCTGAGATAGACAACCTAATGAAGATCGCAATACAAATGTGCAAGCATGTAGGATCCCCATGCATATTGTGTCCCCCGTGTGATCATACTCTCTAGTATCTTGCCCTATCCAATTGAGAGTCCCTTCGACCTACGGTCGGGACATAGAAATCCTCTAATGAACCTAGCAAGAACACATGGCAATGTCGCATATACATCAACCATATCCCACCATGGAATCTCATAGCCGCAAATCTAGTCATCCTCAAAAACTCTTTGTAGTGCATCAGTCCCTCCCTGCTTAGTGGAATCATACACAACCAGCTCACCAATAACTGGAATCTGTAGAATCTAATAAACGTCCTCTGGTGTGATTATCATCTCACCAGTAGCCAAGTGAAAGGTGTTATGATCACTGTGCCACCTCTCTTCCAAAGCAGTCAAAATTCCCTTGTTAATCCTATGTTGGGCATATCTAATAAGGAGGTCAATCTGCATCATCTAATCACATCTAGCTCAGCCTACACCAAATTTGGAATCCAATCCCAAGTCCTCAGGAAATGCTCCCGCAACATTAAGAGTGTCGAAAGCTCCTATCATCATAACATATCGCAAATCAACAATCTTATCAATCAATCAACATCAATCATACTATCAATCTAATCAGCTCTGGTGAGACTTTGATCAAATCTCGTGAGCATCTATCATTGATCCTCACCTATCATGAGGTCAATCATCATCAATCTATTATTGATCCTTGCCTATCATGAGGTCAATCATCATCAATCTATCATTGATCCTCACCTAGCATGAGGTCAATTATCATCATCTTATCATTGAATCTCACCTATCATGAGATCAATCATCAAACAACATCAAATCAAAGGTTGATGCGATTGAAAATCATCAAAATCAAGGAGTTTAATCAAAAATTCATCAATCTTGTGTAGATGTGCTAGGATAGTGCTTATATGCGCTAAAAATTTGGATGCGCTAGAAAATTTCACCTATGCACCATAATAGGGTTTTTATGCACTAAATTACCAAATGCGCCATCAAAATTCATCAATGCACTATTTTATTTCATCAATGCGCCAAATGACTATATGTGCTAAACTTTTGATTCAACGTGTTAAATCATGCCCTAAATGTGCTATATCACGCTATGCACTAAATCATCCCCTCAATGCGCTACTTCATGAAATCAATGCGTTAAAAGTTCCTATGCGCTAGAGAAATGAACCTATCTGCTAAAAAAATTAATCTATGCGCTAATCTACTGAATGCACCAAAAAAGTAACCAGATGCGCTACATCGGGGTCCCAATGCACTAAAATGCAAAAAAACATAATTTCAAACATGAAAAAGTGCAAAAAATGAGATTCAAAATTTACAAGGAGGTTTTTCGGGGTACATACCGAAGGTCCATATGCGGCCAGGTGGTTGCGATGTCGCACGCGCTTGAATCAGTGGGTCTGGATGAGAATCACCATCTTGCTCAATTTGCACTAGGTTGCTCTAATCACTCAATTTCTCCACATGACACAAATGAGCTCAAATCACATCCTTTTACCTTTTTAAGGTATGATTAAGTGGAATTAAATGGGATTGATTTATTTGTTTTTATTAACTAGGGGTATTAATTAATCAATCAATCAAGGTGAAAAATATAGTATTTTATTTTTTCGAGAGTTAAATCATTGAAATCATCATGAAATTTGAAAATCATCATCAAATCATAAAAAATTCACAAAAATTCAATAATTTGATTTATCTCCCGAGGGGGCATATATCCATTATCTCTTAAAATTTCAGCATCTAGGGCACATTGAATTCATTTTTGTTGATACTATTAGCAAATTTTTCTTTGAAGCAATGTGTAAACACATCACTTCAAAGAGGGACAAAATGTATACACCTAAAATTAGTCTTGATAATCTAATTAATAAATCTTCTAATTCCTCTACTTATAAATAAATTCTATATTTATTGATATAGTTCACATTTTCTAATTCTTTTATCTTAAATCACATTCTTCTAATTTTAATTAAATAAACAAATTTGAATAGTTTGTTTTATTTAATTATCTTTCCTCTCATTAAATTTAAATCCTAAATTTAAATTTAGTCACATGTCTACAACTTTTCCTCTTTCCACTTTATCATGTGTCTCAACAAATTAAATATTCCAAATATTTAATTTGGGCTTTATCCTCAACAAATTCCAAAATAACTTTGGGACACTTGGCTCTTCTGTTTCATTTATTCTCCTCTACACTTGGCATATTGTTTTCATGCAAGGGAACACTCTCCTTATTTCTCTCTAACTTATTCATCCTCCACCCTTCATCTATCTAGATTAAATCCAAACCATTGGTTGTTTCCACATCATTTTATTCCCTAGAAAATATATAAATACAGCCTCGTTCTATAGCAAATGGATCCCAACTTTGAGAAAAATTACTCTGCATAAATTCTATTAGAGAATTTGAGCATTTAAGCATTTTGAGCATTTTATTAAATAGCAATTAAAAGCATAGTAGTTTAGAATCATGGCTTTAGCATTAGCTGCATTTTGATTTTTGTAGTTTCATTACATCATTAGCATAGCATCTTCATGCTACAACACCATTATCATAGCATCATATCATGTAATTTATCAATCATCATGTAGATATAGATTTACTCCATTTCGAGCATCTCATTCTTCAGGTTGTCATTCTAAAAGTCATAGTGCATACACAATCTGAGAGCCATAATGATTTAATGAATCCTTGAGGATAGAGAACAATGGGATGGTTTTAGAGACTTTGTTTATTTCAATTCAATTAGATTTATCATTTGAATTCTCTAATATAATGTTTCATTGATTGTGTGTTGTTATTTACTTATTCACATATTTTCCATCACACATTATAGTTATATATTCATTGGTCTAGTCGAGACCTCATATATATGTTATGATTTTGTATTATCATATCACACTTGTGTCCCTACGGATGTTGTACTTATGACATGTTCCCTTTTTGACGATGATATATATGAGATATACCTTCTTCGATTCAGTCTCATTTTATTCTAATGTGATGATGATATATGATTATGTATGCTTGTATATGTTTTTGTGATTTTATGATGTATGAATTTGATGTGGATGGATGAATCATACTTTGTCTCATTATGATGTGGTTTATGTTGATGTATGAATGCCCCATACATGATACATGATGTTTTTTTACTGGTTTATTGTCATCATGATATATTTTGACATTATTTGTGGATGCAGTATGGATATGGTGCTAATGATGTTTGATGCAGGATGAATGTTAATCAGAAGAAATATTGATGATGGATAAAGATATGATGTTTATTTAGAAGAAATATGATGATGGACAAAATTATGATGTTAATTAGAATAAGTATTGATGATGGATAGAAATGTGATGTTAATTAGAAGAAGTATGATGATGGATAGAAATGTGATGTTATTAGCTGTTGGTGTATTGCTTTTGCTTTGCTTTAGAGACTTTGTGGTTTGAAAAATTCTATTTGATGTAGCAAACAGATACAATGCACCAAGGTAGGAATTACCAAGGTGAAATTGTATCTATTGCGTGGACTTTGACTCTACAAACAAAGAGTATTTTTTCTCATACTAGATATACGGAAACTTAGTTTTAAAGTATAGGGGGGTTGCGTGAAAAACATTTTGGACTAGTCACACAAAGAGGTATAGAACACCTAACATGTAACTGCTTCACAAACTATTTTAATATGACTTCCATACTCAATAAAGCAAGTATTCACCATGGTAACTTATTACAAAAATATCTTACAAACAACAAATAAAATGACACTCAATTTCCCCCATTCCTTCTTCTCTAAATCCTTATGGACATCCTCGAGAGATCCGAGGAATGAGTCAATAAAATAAATAACAAAAATAAGAAAACAAAAAGATAAAAAACAAAGTTGCAGTATCACTTGCCATATCTATTTGGGGTGGGGCTATTATCTGTTGTTGATCGTGTCTATCGTAGGAATGGATCCATTAAGGCATATCTCAGGATGTTGTTGGGACTTGTAAAAAAGATAGGTAGTTGATACTTTGGCATTGTTTTCGTCTGTTCATAGTCAAATCTTATGCGATTTTTTTGCTTGAAAGTTCTAGCTTTTGATTTTTTCTTTGTTTGCTTGTTTTGTCAAAGGATGATTATGACGATTTTTTTATTATGTGTGAGTTGGTTTATCATGATTTTTGATGACGAGATGGGTCTTTTTGATTTTCTAAGTTTTATGATGTTTTTTTTTTTTTTTAGGGGACTAACCTAGGGCCTCAGGGGCTCATCAAAGATAAGCCTTGTCTATGTTGTACACATAGAAACTACGTAGTTCAACTATTTGACTCAAAGCATGACTTTTTTTGGATAAACAACGTCAATAATCTGGATCAATATTCCATTTTTGTGTCTAGAAGATATGTTATGGGAAATCTACTTGAACTAGTTGTGAGGTTCAAGAAAATTTTGATATCTTAGACTGTTTGAGTGAAGGAATAACCCAACGATTTTGTTTTATTTTTTATGTTTTTCGCATGTTTTAGTTTTTTGTTGTTTTCTAGTGTTTTCTAGTGTTTTTGACTTTTGATGTTTTATTATCATGATTGGATGTTGCAAGATCTAATCCATGACCAGCTTTAGGAAGTTTCCCCCAATAAAATGACTTTCCTTAATCAGTGACAAGCCATGTTTGGATATATAATTTATGAAATGGATGGGTGGATGTCATGAAAAAGGTACTAATAGATAGTGATGCAAGTTTTATTCAAACATAGCACCTATTTGCTAGTTTTTCACTACAGTACATGTTCTAGGAGTGCTACAAAGTGGTTTTAACTCGAAGAACATTTTATTTCCCTTTACTGTTTTTCTTCCTTTTTTGTATTTTTTAATCTCTTTTTCCTATTTTTTTGGATTTTTACCCTTTTTCCTGGGGTATTCTGATGCACTTTATGTGTAAAACTTCTTGAGGTGGTTTTTTTAGAGTAGTTCGGCTAGAGGTTCTCCTTCGAGAGTAGTCAATGAATATGCCCTAGAGTCGTAGCTCGCTGTAATGATGAATGGGCCTAACCAATTGGGTCTAAATTTTCCTTTCTCATCTTGATTCAATTGTATCTTCTGATTCTCCTTGAGGACCATGTCACAAAATTCAAGGTTCCTATCTTTGATTCTCTTGTCATATCTTTGTTTGAGCTGATTTTGATAAACCTATAGATGGTTTAATGCACTCAAACACCTTTCATCTAGGAGCTCTCATTCATTCAGTCTAGATACTCTATATTCTTTGTTGCTCACCATGCCTTTTAATGAGACTCATAATGAGGGTATTTTGACCTCGATAGGTAATACATCCTTTGATCCATAGACTAAGGAAAATGGTGTGGCCCCAATAGGTGTGTGAATGTTATTTCAATAAGCCCATAAGACTGGGTTTAGCTATAAATGCCAATCATAATCAACATCATTGATAGTCTTTTTCAGGATTGTTTTATTAGATGTCTCAACCTGACCGTTTCCTTGAGGATATTAGGGCATGGAAAATCTATGTTGGATAGAGAACTTGGAACAGGGTTCTTGGACATCCTAATTCTTGAATGGGGTTCCATTGTCCATTATAATTGTCTGTGGTATTCCATACCTACAAATGAGATAATTTAAAATGAATTTTCATTTCTATTTGCCAATGATATAGGTCAATGGAATTTCCTCTATCCACTTAGTGAAGTAATCTATTGTTGTGATAATGAATTTATGCATGTTAGATGAAGTAGGTGATATCTTACCTACCAAGTCTAATCCCCATTGTGAAAAAGGCCATGGTGTTCTGATGGGTCTCAACCCTTTTGCTGGTGCATGAACTAGATCATTTTTTTTTTGGCATTGTCAACACCTTCTAGAATGTTGAATGCTATCTTGCTCCATGGAGGGCCAATAGTATCATGTTCTGAGCAACTTATGGACTAGGTTAGGTTCGCTAGAGTGGGATCCGTAAGTACCTTTGTAGACCTCTTGTAGGGTTGTTTATGCTTCTTGTGTGTTAAGGCACCAGAGTAACATATCATCTACATTATGATGGTATAGGGTTTCTCCTAATATCATAAAGCGGGAAGTTTTATGCATGAAGGTTTTCTTCTAAGTAGTCGTTAGGTCAAGTGGTATGATCCGTTTTGGATATAGTCAAAATTATCTTGGTACCATGGGGAGTTAGGACCCAAAAAACACATAACATTTATGATTCTACAATGTCGAATGCAAGCACAAGTAGTTGTTCCATGAGGAACTCATACTTAGGCACATTCTAAGGAATACCAAGCAGTGAGCCTATTATTGCCATTGCATCAACAGCTCTGTTATTGATCCGAGGAACTTTCTCAAAGGTTATTTTGATAAAGTGCTCCTTGAAGTTGTCCACCAACCTTTTATATGGTAGCAATTTATCATTTTTTTCTGGTATTCATCATTCACCTATCTGATTACTATCTAAGAGTCTCCAAAGACATGTAGCTCTTTTATTCTCCATTCAATAGCCATTTTGAGACTTGTGATAAGAGCTTCATATTCTAAGATGTTTTTTATGAATGGGAATGCAATCCTATAGGCATTGGGTATACTATCTCCATGTGGTGTGATAAATAGAATACCTTGCCCAGAACTATGTTGAGTATGGGACCTGTCAAAGTATAGATTCCATTGGCCTATCTATTTTTTCATCAAGACACTCTCATCTAGAAAATCCACTCTGAGAGGTTTATGATCATCTATGGGTGCTTCAGCCAGTTGGTCCGATATAATTTGTCCCTTGATAGCTCTCTTATCCACATAATCTATATCAAACTCACTTAGTATCATCACCCATTTGGCTATTCGATCTATTGTTTTCCTACCTACATATCTGCTATTTTTTGGGTGACAACATCATTTTAGTTCCATCTCCATTTTTGGTACATGTGTTTACAAACCCTATGTGTAATAACCTTGTTTCCCTACCAGGTTTTGGTCATATATCGAAGGTACAATACCTTGATAGCCATATGGGATGTAAGGAGGGTTAACTCCTTGTTGTGTGTAAGGAGGGTTAGCTCCTTGTTGTGTGTAAGGAGGGTTAGCTCCTTGTTGTATATTGAAGGCTTCCCTGATGATGCATTGATGAGTGACCTTGTTGATGGGACAACTGAATAAGAGTACTTTGTGGCACACCTTGTTGGCTAGGACTAAACTAAAGATTTCCCTAATGATGCATTGGCGAGATACCTTGTTGATGGGATGATTGAAGAAGGGAGCTCTATGGAACACCCTGTTGAGTAGGACTAAACTGAAGGTTACCCTAATGATGCGTTGGCAGGATACCTTGTTGATGGGACAACTAAATAAAGGCGCTATGTGGCACACCTTACTAGGCAAGACTAAATTGAAGGTTACCCTAATGATGTGTTCGCGGGATACCTTGTTGATGGGATGATTGAAGAAAGGTACCTTGTTGCACACCTTACTGGGTAGGACTAAATTGAAGGTTACCTTGATGATGTGTTTGTGGATACATTGGTTATGGGATGAAAAAATAAGGGTGCTCTATAGCACACCTTTTTGGGTAGGACTAGACTAAATCTTACTCTAATGATGTGTTTGTGGGATACCTTGTTGATAGTATTGTTGGTTCAGAAGGGGACCCTGTGGTCCACCCTATTGATGATATTGTTTGTTCAAAGGGGGACCCTGTGTTCCACCCTATGATGGTACTGATTGTTCAGAGGGAGACCTTTTGTTCCACCCTATTGATGGTACTGATTGTTTTGAGGGGGGGCATGTGTTCCACCCTATTGATGGTATTGATTTTTCATGGGGGGCCTATGTTCCACACTCTTGATGGTATTGATTATTCTGGGAAGGGTTGATGCTTGAAGTTTTCTGAGGTATATAGTGCTCAGGAGGTGGATTATTGTTGTGAGGTTCATACTAAGATGGCCCTCCTTGATACATTTGTGCCACTGTTGCTTGTTCAATCTGAGTTGGTTTTCTGAACAAGGGATTCTCTTTGGGTTGAGACTCTATATTGAATTCCATTGGTAATTTAGCACCGCTTTGTGCTAACTTGAAGAAATAGGAGTTTGGGTCCTTTCTTAACAACTTGTCCATTAGTTTGAGAACCTTGGGGTGGTCAAATAGTTCCTCCTCGTTTATCTCTTCCTTGCTATCTACCTCCTCTACAACCACTCTATTTGGATCCTGGTTTTTTTGTTCTATTACCTCCTTTTGTTTGTGTTTCAATTCTTCCTCAATGAATGTGTCTCTATACACCAGTCTCTTCTGGGGAGTTTCAAGGTCACTTTGCTTATAACCCCATGGGCTACTCTCATCGTTCATGGAATTTGTTGGTGGGATATTGGTGGTGTTCTTACTTGCTTCCATTTTCTTCCTATGTTGTGATCTTGTGGTTGTCATATACAACTTGGGTCCCCTGTGGGAGAGTGGTGTACTCTCTAGGTGACTCAAATCCTAAAGACCCGATGTTGTCCTAAATGGTAGGGTACAAATTATGTGAGATATTGGAGTTGTTGGAATAGACTAGGATTCTGACAATAGTACAAGGAATACAAGTTTAGATTGTTCCTTGAAGCACGTTTGTAAAAGTTGTACACCAACCTAGTTTTGGTTTCGTGAAGTGCCCAAAGGTGTTTCTTGAGAGCTTTTGGACTAAGATGCCTAAGTCTAAAATGACAACCTATGGAGTTTCCCTTAGGGATCTTCACCTTACATGAGATCATGAAGGGGATATTTATTGCCACACGGGTGGTGGTAATACAAGTCTTATTGTTGCTATGCCAACTTTCTCTTCCTCTTCGTCTAGGATAATTGATGTGGTGAGAAACTAGCGGGGTGTTTTGTTCTTTTGAAAAATAAAGGTTCTCAAGCTGCTTATGATGTCTTTTTGTTCACCTTCGATATATGTGAGACTGGGTTGAAGGATTGGTGTTATAAGATTTGGTTGTTGAACTGGGGTAATTGGTCACGAGATGGTCATAAAATTTGATGGTGTTATGGGATGGTTGTTGTGAAGCTCAAGACCCTAGGGTTTTTAGTGTTTTTTTGGAATGGTACTACTTCTTGGAAATAAAAATGTTGAAGAACTAGGGTCCATATTCCACTTCCTTGTCCAGAGGATATGTTGTGGGAATGCTTACTTGTACTATCTACAAGTCCCAAGTAACTGTTGATATCATAGACATCTGAGTGGAGGAATGACCCCAATGGTTTGTTTGATTTTGATTTCAAATAGGTAGGATGGAAATAATGGATGTGGGGCTGTGTGACCTTTTGGCTTTCCAATTGCTTTAGTTCGAACAATGATCCTATAAACAACTCTCTCAATTTTTCTTCATTTTTGATATATGGAAAGTGATAAAATAACACTTGGACTGACTCAGCAAGCATGGACTTATGTGACCTTCATGTCCATAACTCAAGTTGTGAAATCAAAACACCCAAGCCATAGTTCCCAAATGTTTACCTTGATTAATGTAACCTGAAATAAAAGTCAGAATGTTCAGAAACCTTTAAGGAAAGATCCTTTCAAGGGGTGAAAACATAAGGCTTCTTTCATAAGTATGCACTAAATCAAAGGGTTTATGATTCAACCATCTCGTTCAGTGTTTGTTTGAATGTGTTTTGTTTCTTTAAATCAACCACAGAATTTGATGTCAAATTGTTTTGAATGTAATGGGAAAGTTTAACATAAACAAGTAATTATAGCCCTAGGAATAGAAACCATTCTCTTAGGTAGGTTTTCCTCATGCAACTTATGGTGCGGGCCTATAGTCGGACATGGCAAGTAACTTCTTAGAAGTAAATTCTGGTGCACCACTTTTAGAGAATGTTTTGGATAATAGGGTGGCTTCTAAACAATTTGGGTCTTAGTGATAACTGTGAACACAAAAATCTGACACTCACCCGCTGGCCACTTAAGGCTCTTTAATCGTTCCTATTCCACTTAATGCATGGGATTAGATGCGTTATGTTTTCATCATGGTTTGAAGCTACTTTCTTATGATTTCACAACCTTTGATATACCCCACCAGTAAACATGTGTGAAGACCTTGCAATGAGTTCTCCCGCACGGGATGTATCTCAAAGCAAGCCCCCTCTTTAAGGTAAACTTAAAAATAAAGTTCAAAGCTCAAAAAAATTTCTTGCTCACCTAAGATCACCAAAAGGTGTAAGGGGAGAAGATAAAACACTTCAGATTGCCAATCATTGAATGTACAATAAACAATCCATAGCAAATTGATTCTTTTTAAACACCTTGAGCGGTGTTATCCCCAAAAATATGTGAATAACATAAACAATTTGTTCTTTTTATTTGCACCAATAGGAAGTATTCATGATATCAGTCAAAAATAGTAATGGTACAATACAAAAGAAATAACTTGTTCATTTTAAGCCCCAAACTTGAGTGTTTCTAAGAAAATATTCATAGTTCTAACTTGGTCAACAAAAGTGAATCGAACGTGCATCAACAAAAATATAAATCATTTGCACTCTTTTTATGCACCAAAATTAAAGTTCCTAATTATGAAAACATGAAATGTGTTCATTTTTAGATCCCAAAATTGAAGTGTTTTTTTGTTCTTTTTATGAGCACCAAAATGAGAGTTCCTAAGTTAAGAAAACATGAGTTTGTGTTGGTTCAATTTTAACAACACTAAAATTAAATTTGAGTTTGTGTTTGTTCTTTTAAGAGCACCAAAATCAATAGTTCCTAAATTAAGAAAGCATGAATTTTATTCAATTTTAACAACACCAAAAACAAATGTGAGTTTGAGTTGTTCTTTTTAAAGCACCCAAATCAGAGTTCCTAAGTTAATAAAAACCATTTTTGGATCTAAATATCTTGGACCGATCATCTTCCCTACAAACAAATGTATTAATGTCACTTGAATCCTACATCAAATCTATTAATACATGTTTACACATTCAAAAACAAGCAAACATTAGTGGATAATTTCATTACAATAGTGCAAGATTTGTGTACTTGTCTGTTAGAGCAACTGCCCAGTTCTTAGAGAAAATGCTTAGGAAAAAAATGCAAAAGTGCCCTATCAAAAGCAGATTCTCAAATTTGATAGCAAATGCTACCACTGTCAAAAGCAGATGTGCAGGTTTTGAAGAAAGTGCATTGTATTTGTTGCAAATGTGTCATTCCCATGGCAAGTGTGTGGTTTTTGTTGCAAGTGTGTGGTTCTTTTGACAGTCAGGTGCGCAAGTTTTCTAGGTAGTACGTGAAAACTCTATCAAGTGCGCTTCCAAGACCTATAACTTCAAAAAAAACTCAAACAAACATTAGAGGAGGGGACAAGGGTCCAATCAAGCATGTCTAAATGTGTGAGGGGGAGAATGTTAGACCGAAAACAAGATCAAACATGCTAATTTAAGAATCTAAACTAAGATCAAACATATATTAATCTAAGATCTAATCTTACACATATGAAATGAAACTAAGCTATTTGAACATATATAAATGAATCTATGATTACATAATTAAATATAAAAAATAACATAGTGTTACCATCCCGTAGTGGAGTGTATTCTCCTAATGTCGGGTTGTTCTTATCACCATGAAGCCTCCAAAGTTCGTGTGCAAAAGCTTGATGAGTGACTACTTTGGTTGGTTCATCAAAGAAATTATGTATGAAGCACTAACAATGGTGGTTGTGAATGTTAGTAGTAATTAGTTGTGCAAATGATGTTGATTCTCCAATTCTTATTTATAAGGAAAGTGTTTTGTTATATAGAAAATGAGATTTGAAATGGACGATCAAGATCGCGTTGAAGAATATCTAGATCAACGGTCGGAGTGTGTTGAGAGGATTTAGACATGAGAAGATCGTGCAAAGTTGATTGCACAATTTCGGTGATTGAGAAATAGATTGGCTAGTCAAGGATTAGACTAATCAGTCAGGATTTTAGATTGATCATCTAGGATTTAGATGGCTTAGTTAGGAAATTGATGGCTTAGTTAACAACTTGGATTTCTCAATTATCAATTTAGATTAATTAGTTAACAAATTAGATTGCTCAGTCAACAATCATAATTTTCTCAATCAGAAAGTGGGTGAAGAATATGAATTAATTTATCTGATTAATTAATTCCTTTTTGGAGTTGAACGTGCAAATCAGGTTTGACTTTTGCAAAAAAAGTTGCATTAGTTTGATTTGATTTTTGATAATTGATTTGAATAGTTTGATTTAATTATTCAAATTTTGGAGGGAAAGTGTCGTAATTAAATTATTATGATTCAATAATTTAATCAACTCGAGGAATAAGGTGAATTAGTGGCGTAATTAAATAATTGGCGTTATTTAATCAATCGAGATCAAATAAAGTGAGATTAGGACTTCATTAAATAAATTTGATTTATTTAATTGGTCGAAATGATGAAACATGAATTAATCAAATAATGTTGTTTTATTTAATCAATAGCAAAATTAGGGTTTTTAGGACTTTATTAAATAAATGAAATTTATTTAATTTGTCAAAAATGATGAAAAAGTGAATTAATTAAATAATTTGTATTATTTAATTAATAGAGGAATTATGGTTTTGGATGTTGCTTCTATGTGGGGTGATGTTGCATGATGTTTCAGAACATTGTGGGATGATTCTGAGATGTTATGAGACATTATGGGATGATTCTAAGATGTTGCAAGATGATTCTGAGATGTTTCGAGATGATTCTGAGATGTTATAGGATGATTCTGAGATATTCTGAGATATTTTGGGATGGCTCTGAGTTATTTTGAGACAATTCTGAGTTATTCGAAGATGTTTTGAGTCATTTCAGGATGATTCCAAGATGTTTTGGGGTGATTCTAAGATGTTCTGAGTCATTTTGAGATGATTCTGAGATGTTTTGAGGTGATTTTGAGATGATTTTGAGTAATTCTGAGATGTTACAGGATGTTTCAAGTTGATTCTGA
This sequence comes from Sequoiadendron giganteum, assembly GCA_007115665.2. NCBI lineage: Eukaryota > Viridiplantae > Streptophyta > Pinopsida > Cupressales > Cupressaceae > Sequoiadendron > Sequoiadendron giganteum. The sequence continues at coordinate 357,539,022 of CM021108.1, forward strand.
GTCATTCCAAGATGTCATGGGATGTTCGAGATGAGTCTGAGTCATTCTGAGACGTTACGGGATGTTCTGAGATGATTTCAAGTCATCCTAAGATGTAACAGGATGTTTTGAGACATTTTCGAGTCATTCTGAAATGATACGGGATGTTTCAAGACAATTTTGAGTCATTTTGAGATGATACGACATGTTCTAAGACAATTATGAGTCATTATGAGATGATACGAGATGTTGTGGGATTATGTTTAATGTTGTTTGAGGTTGTTTGATGTCGTTTGATGTTGTTCGATGTTGTTTGATGTTGTTCGGGGTGTGTGATAGGTGTTAAGTCAATTTTACATGTCTACACTAATTAATATTCCATCCAGTTGTTATTAAGTTGAGCTTAGATATGTGTTCTAATTATGATGATGATTTTGATGATATATCTAAATCTCCTTATGCTAGTATCATTGGTAGTTTAATGTATGCAATGGTTTGCACTAGACCGAATATAGCCCAAGCAGTGGGAGTTCTAAGTAGGTTTATGTCTAATCCCAATAAAGAGGATTGGACTTTTGTTAAGAGGGTGTTTAGATACTTGTGTTGTAATTAAAATTATTGTTTGTTTTATCATGGTACTAATGATCTATTCAAGTCATTAGATATATAGGGGTTTTTTTATGTACATTGGGTTGGTAACTTGGATAGTCAAAGGTCCATTAGTGGCTATGCATTTACTTTTTTTAGAGGTGTAATGAGTTGGATGAGTAAGAGGTGGCCTATAATTTCTTTTTCCACCATTGAAGTATAGTGTATGGATGCTACACATGCGTCTAAGGAGGTAGGATGGTTACAAATACTTGGTAATGGGATTGGATTTTGTTGTAGGACAATGAGGATTGGATGTAACAATTAGAGTGTTATTTGTTTGGCCAAAAATCCTATGTATCATGCTCATACTAAGCATTTTGATGTTTAATATCACTTTGTGTGATAAGTGGTTGAGAATGGTAAGGTATTTATTGATAAGGTTGATAATTTGGATAATGTTGTAAATTATCTTACAAAGCCAATAACCACAAATAATTTATCTTGGTGTAGGAAGGTCATGGGACTTGATCACTATACTTGATTTTTTATTTATATCTCTTGGATGTAATTGTAATGTATAATTTCAAGTGGGAGAATGTTAGGTTAGGTGAAATTAACCTTGCAAACCTATTCCATTCATATGTCTTTTTGTTTCTTTGAAAGTGTCCTAGGGGACATGAGAGAAATTAATTTAATATTAGCATTGTAATTATATTTTCAAGAGGGAATTGAATGTTGGTCGAGGTTACACATCACTAGAGGATAAAATATCCCTCCTAGGCATCTACATTGGTAATGTGAAAGGTCTTGAGTGGGTCACCCAATTTTATAGGGAAATAGGTGTCCATTGGTGTTCCATATGGAAGATTAAAAGTTACTAGAGCATCTTGAAAGGTAGAATATGAAGAGGCCATGGGCTAGGAACCCATGTTTGCACCTCTTGTTTCAATTTACCATTGTGGTTTTACCTCCCACAAGTTCTATATATTGGAGCCATGAGATAGTAGTTTTGTGTTATTTTCAAGTGTATGGAAGTATTCGGGTTGTTAGAGATCAAAAATGAAGTGTATTATGGTGTATCTCTCTTGTGAAGATTAATAATATACTTGCCCTCTTTTCTCGTGTGGATTTTTTTCTTGAAAGGGTTTCTCCATGTAAATGTGGTGTCATATTTTATTTATTATTTTTCTATTGTGGTGAATGTTTAATCACATACATATAATCTAATTTGGTAATTTTATTTTCAGATTTGAATTCACATACATAAGTTAATAATTCAAACTTAGTTTCACCTTGTTTCCAACAAATTGCTCAAACCCATTCTTCATAAAAACCCTCTAATGAAACTAGTCAAATTTATTAATAATGATTGACCCTTAGGCTATCAATTTTATAGGTTAAGAACTAATAATTCTAAGCCTCTCCCTTTCCACCATATTTTTAGTGTCTCTCATTCAAGGTTCCAATTTATTCATACTTGTTGTTTTCTCATATTATTTACTACAATATTTTCATCAAATTTTCATTTGTGGTTTGAATTATGGTTATGGACCACCTTGGTTCTTTAGTATTGATTAATTCCATGTCCATTAAACATATAACTACCTTATTTCTTGGGTTCTCCTTAGTTTCAACCCTATTGGCACACTCTCTTGATACCTCTCACACCTTTTTTATCCATTTCTAGCATCTCTTCTCTATTCATTGGATTTGTTTCAACATTTGTTCTTCTTCCTTCTTCACTACCATGGTTATCTTCTTATTATTTTCTATATCTATCTTGACCTTAGTGATAATTTATCTTTCTCTTTTATTATCACCCATTTCCATAAAAAAAAATATTTTTATCTATTCTTAATCCCTATTTATTCATCCCCAGGAGTAGGACTATATTTGTCTCAGTAGTCACATTTTTCAAGATCTTGCTCTATTGAGTCATCACCCCTATATGCATAATATATCACCAAAAGTTAGCATCTATCATGTGCATATCACACTTTTTCATCCTTACCATATTAACCATTAACACTCCTTTTTGGCAATATTCTTTACTATAACTTCTCACTTTATTTCATAAATACAAACCCAAGGTTTGTATTATTTATAAAATAAATTTAACCCCATAGTGATACAATAAGAGGGAAAATATAATAATTATGGTATTTTTAATTCTCATGAAGTATGTCACTCTTGAAGGCAAATTCAAGTGATTTCATTTTTACCATTCACCCCTGCTTAATCACTTTGGGAATAAAACTATCATAATATTTCATTTCTACCTATAGTCCTTGTTCGACTCATCTATGAAGGAAGCCATGGATGTGACTATTAATTTTTTTGAAAAACCCCCTATCTCGCTCTATCAAGGCCTCATATTTCGACTCTACCATTTCCATTTGGCTTTGTGTCCACCAAAACCCATAAGAACTTGCCTCATAGAAGACTCCCCTTGCATGTTAGTTATCCCATGGAAAATTTTGATTTCCTTGTTGGGAAATATGTGACACATCCCCAAAAAGGAAAAAAGATTGCAACTCTAGAAATTTTCACCTATATTACCTCCCTAGATGAGGCTAAAACTACCCATCCTTAATCTAAATCCCCCTAAACCCCCCACTCTTCTACCCGAAAGTTAGTTGTGGTGAGCCTTGGTGATTTGAATAATATCCATATAAAGAACCCTTCTTCAAGCAAGTGGTGCCACACAAGGACCAAAAATCACATAAGAAAAAAATAAAAAAACCTTTGTTATTTCTTTTTTATCATGGAAGCTAATATAGATGAGGAGGAGGAGGAGGATAAAACTAACTCTATTGAAAAGGAAGAGACTACTAAAATTGTGCTAGAAACTATGAAGGAGACAAAGATCCCAAATTTGAATGTTAGGTGGTCTAACAATCTTGCTAGCGGCACAACCCCTAATTTTTGTATTGATGAAATCTATAGTGACTCAACGGATAGGGAGGAGAATGAAGAAGATAATAAAAACAAGGAGGAGGAGGAGGAGGAAGTGGGTGTTGAAATGATGGCTCAAGTATGTTCCTAGAGATGAATGCTCTTCTATTGGATTCAAAGGATTTAGACAACACCCATGTTGTGAAAATTGCTCAAGATACCTGCCCCAAGTGCATTTCAAACTACTATTGATTTTGTTGCCCTAAAGACTAGATTTTATGAGTTCAAAGGGAAGTTGAGATTCATCTCTCACTTCACTTTGAAAGTTATGCATTTCTCTCTCAATTTTTGTTTAGTTTATATTTTAAAATTTGAACTATGATTTTGTTGTGCTATTAAAGTGTTGTTTTTGGTATGTGGGCCTTATTTAATTTTCCTTGGGGGGATTTGATGTTAAGGGTTCAACACCTTATTTTTTTTGTTTATATAATAAAAACATATAATCAAAATAAACATTAAATTTATACATAGAATAATATTTTCATCCCTTATTAATATCATATACTTGTTATGTTCATTATCCATTATATTACAAGCATATATAAACACATCATATATCTTTGGGTGATACATTCTTGCCTTTAATACATATTATCTCCTTGTATTCTCCTCTTGCATTTGTATTAAAGTGGTAAACTATTATAGCTTATCTACATGTAAGGATTATCCCTGTACTTGTCCTTGTACATCTTCAACCCTAACAAGGTACTGACACATTGCCTAATATGGACACAATATACATTCTAGAACCTATGGTAACCTTTATTCTATCCTATTATGTGGAGGATTATCTTGATAAAACTTTAGCTTCCAATTTTGTGACTTGACAACATCCTCCACCTACTTAAACCATAATTAAATCCTTTGGTTTAGCTTCTTTCTCTTGGTACTTTAATAACAAAATGGGTAGAATTAGGACAAGGTTTTTCTTTTATTACTTAATACTTTATATAAACACATGAATTGGTATTAATGTTAGCTTCCAATAATTTCTTTGACTCCTTTTTTCTTGGAGATGTTAATATTTATTCCATCACCTAAAGATTTTAAATCTGCTTCTCATTGATGGTTCTTGTTAATCAATATATGATTAAAAAAATAGGGGTAAAATGGGGAGACATACAAGTGTATGTGTGAAGCAAGAGAAGTGAAATGTGTAAATGAAATTAAAAAAAAGGTTTAGAAACATTGAGAACCCAAAACAAGAGAAGATAAAACCCCACTTACAAATGAAATCGAGTGCATACATGGTTAGAAATCAGCACATAGTAAATGAAAATCAATTCAAAACAAAGAAAACAAACCATGTGCAAACCTTGCATTCCATTTTAATGGTGATGGTATGTTGGATTGCTTGATCATGAAGCTCCCATGATTTCAAAATCATGAAGATGAAGACCTAGATGCATAATAATTGCCCAAAAATGCTCAATGATAATGCTATGCTCAAGTGCTCAAAGTTTCTCAAATGATCTAGATGTGTGATAGTGAGGAATGAAGGATTTTTAATATATTTTCATGATTATGATCAATGGTTGAGATTAAACCTCAAAGACCCATGGAGAGTGAATCAAGGAAGATGAGGGATCAAAATCAATTTGAACTCAAAATATCTCCATAATTTAAGGAAATCGATTGAGGATATTTCAAAATGAAGGGTGAAGATTAGATCAAGAAATGGAGGGATGATAATGAATGAGAGGAATTAGATATTTTAGGATATTTTGAAAAATAATATTCCATGGGAATATGCCTTTGAGAGAGAAAATTGGGATAATTAAATAATTCAAGATTATTTAATTATGGAGGATTAAGGTATTCTTTATTAAAAAATAATATTCCAAATGAATGGGATGGGAATTAGATAATTAAAAAATCCAAGATTATTTAATCATAGGACATAAGAGGAAAATTAGATTTAGGGATAATTAAATAATTAAAATTATTTAATTAGGGGAAATAAGAGGAAAATTAGTGAAATGTGATGAATTAATTAAATAATTCAATACTATTTAATTAATAGAGGAAATAGGTGAAAATGATGTTAAGGGAAAAAGTAATGCAAATGATGAAAATGATGTATTATGCAAGATTGGGGATGAATATGATGAAAATTCAAGATTAATGATGTGTGATACGAATTAGGCAATGCATCATGTCTACATATTTCCCCTCTTTGACACAAGGTACTTGTAGCGTTGTTTCAAAGATAATTACTCAAATGATTTTTTAAAAAATTTTGATGCCCTACTGTGCCCCAGTGAGTGACGGAAGGACAATAGGACACTAGGTTTCCCCCTCGAGAGATTGGAAAAAACAATAATTTTTGGGTCAATCTCACGACAAGAGTTTAGGACCAGTTTGAATTAGAAGAGGATGAAAAACTAGGCCCTGTGGGTCCCAGAACATATTCAAGATAGACGATGAGGCTCAAAAGATGACCTAGAAGGGTGGTCACAGGTGAACCCATAGGGTTTGGGGGATATAGATAGGCAATCAGGTCCAAATAATCCTCATTTGCACTTTTATCCCACATATAATTTCACCTCCTCAGAGCTCTCAACTTCTAGAGTCCTCAAATGTGCATTTACGATGGCTCACATACCTCACACACCACACCAAGTAGACCTAGTTTGTCAGCATCAGCGGCCAGTCGGAGCAGGACCTATGATACATATAATTTTAATTTTTGCTTACACGTAGACTTAAGCATTGAATTTATTAGCTAAAGGTAGGCTAGCAAATGTGGCGATCTAAGGATTATCGTGCTTACACGCAATAAGGTTGTGTTTGCATTCATGAAAGCTCACGTTTGCAAAAGGTAGTCGTGTGTGTAGAACTTGACCACATATACCAAAGGCTAACACATGTGCATTGTCATGGTTGTAAAAGGTGGTCGTGTTTGATTTTTCTCAATAACGAATAGGGATTCTATGTGTTTGAACAAAAGTGCACATTTGACTATTCATACAGCTACACATTTGCATGAAAGCTCATTTTTGCTTAAAAACCCAAGTTTGCATTTTTCATTAAAATAGTAAAAAAAATTATCTATTTTTTTCAATTTTGGCATCGTTGGCACTATACTTGCAGTCAACAATTCATCCTCTCTATGTGAGAGAGAAAAGATCTAGGATTCTCGAAAACTTAGTTCATATCGAAGACTTCAAGATTCAGTTCCTTGTTGTTGTCAATTTACATGACATAGCTTACATGTCTAAGATCAGAGCACACAGAGTTATGATGATTGGGCTAGTGGAGCTTTGGAGGTATGATACAACTAGATTCCATCTACCTATAGGAGAGTGTATAGTGACCCTCGAGGATGTATGGCATATCCTCAAGATTCTCATTCATGGTGTTCGAGTAGAGTATGATGTAGATAGAGGAGTAGCGGTGATGGCGAGGCTGCTAGGAGAGGATCAACTAGTTATTACCGATGGACAGATTAACCTACAACCCTGGATCAGAGAGGTTCATGAGATTATAATCATTCTTATCAATTTTATCATGGGTTTATTGGTTCTTGATAGGTGATCTTACTAGTCTCTTGTTGAATGGGGCATGGTTATCAAGGATATGATTATACAAGGGACTCCATTTGGATGGGGCATGGTTATCGAGGATATGATGATATAGGGGACTACATTTTCATGGGGGCCTTGTGTGTTAGCACATTTATATCATGATATGCACCAAGTTTTCTATATAGAAGATACCAACATCTCAGTAGGCATGACCTTGCTACACATCTAGGCATGGGAGAGGATTGTGACCACTCAACCATAGTGCATTGGAAAGAGGGTGTATTGAGACTCGTACTCTTATAGATATTCATATTTTCTTGCTTATATATATCCAGGATGACTACATTACCAATGAGAAATATTTGATGATATTACACAGTTTAAATGGAGCCCTTAGATCAAGTGTGAGGTGTGGAGAGACAATCACCTCCATATGAATTTTTTCAAGCAGACTCAATAACTTATCAGGAGGACAAAGCACATCATTAAGAGATATCTCCTGGATAGGGTTTGAAGGTAGTTTGGTGAGAGGCAGGTTGTTTTTTATGTTTATTACCATGTATGATACGTACACACCATTAGAGAGGTGTCAGTATGGGGCCCGACAAATTCTTCATGCACAACATTAGCAGAGTTTGCATAGATGGCTCCCTTAGCATGGGGATGGGCAGGTGGACTGAATGATCCAAACACTACATAGGAATATGAGGCATGGTGGGTGCAAAGGCATCCACTCAAGTTTACACTAGCTATGGGGGTCAAAGCACCAAGAGTTGTTAGGGCTCAGAGGAGGAGGGTTGCAGTAGTGGGTGGTCGAGAGGTCTGCTAGAGACAACGAGTAGAGGTTGTGCATTGGTAGGTAGCCCTGGTAGATCCACAACAATAGGATAGATAGGATGAAAAATAGATACCCCCACATTAGGAATGATCAAGTACCTCCCTAGCTAGATCAAGGGGATAGAGGATATGGAGATCATTGTGTGTGACTAACTCAGATTACAACAAAGAGGGATGCACTAAGAGTAGAGAGACCAGGCTCTCTCTGACATAGATGTGTAAGTAGTAGAGAGGGATATTGAGATCACCCAATGGTAGGAAAAAAAGGCACATGTCACTACCCTTATGGTCAAGCGAGATCAAGCTCACTTTGAAAGGGATGTTGTGATCACGGTGAGAGACATGAAGCACAACAGGTGTACATAGTTGGAGATTGCTCAAGCTTCTATAGTTCCTATGGATTGATATACGAGGGATCAAGAGAACTTGATAGAGGAGGTGACCTATTATCACACCTTATATGAGGTAATCATTCCATGAGCATAGCGATGATCAAGATTTGAAGCCAAGAGTGGTACCACAATAGGAGAGCTTAGCAGGTTAGAGGGTGCTTTAGTTAGCAGACCCTCACAACAACCTTCAAAACCTCTTCTACGATGACACAAATCTTTGGCCCACAAAATGAATACCCAAAGATTTCCTATGCATTATGAGCAACCTCTTCTTAACAGAGAGGAGCCTAGGGACAAATAGATATTTGATATTCATCGATCTCTTGATATTGATGTATATACTTTGATGTACCTTTTATATGATGCAAACAGACTCTTTTTATTGATATATATGCATTCATCGACCTTTTGAGCCTCATACATATGTATATTTATGATGTATTGATGCTATAACACATGTTACAGTTCATTGTATATCTTGACATTTCCCTTTTTAATGATATATTAGATGAGATGATTTATGATGCGGCCAATGATGTGCATGATGTTGATTTATGTGATGCATGATGTTTATGATTCTATATGATGCTTATGATTATGATTATGATATGGATGCATTTATGATTATGTGATTATGATGATGATACTAATTTATGATGTAGGATGTGATGTATGATATGGATGTGATATGCAAATATGATTATTTTTGTATTTTTTGATATTTTGATGATATACATGACATATGGATATCATATGATATTATGATGTATGATATGCAATGGATGGATGCATAACTAGTGATTTTTTGTATGTAGGATGCATGTGGTACTAATGATGCTATGATGCAGGAGATTATGTTAACTAGAAGAATTGTTAGAGTGAGATAGAAGAATAAGAATAGATGATGTTGATCAAATTGTTGAAAATCCATTGATTATTAATGATATGAATGAATGAATGATATTTGGTGATGTATGAGAAAAATTTGATGAGTATGCTTTTGATTTTTAGGGAGAAATTAATGATTAGCAATCCTTATTAATGTATCAAATAGAAATGATGCACTAGGGTATGAAGAACCAAGGCAACTTTGTATCTATTGTGTGGAATTTGACTTTGAAAACAAGAGGAGTATTCATGTTCATACTTGGCATATAGGAACCTTGTTAAATAATGTGAGAGAATAAATCCATTGAAGTAAGGAGACTAATACACAAAAGGTATGAATAACATGATATGCACCAACCATTGTATTACCGAAGATTATCCTACACACACAAGGCAAGTATTCACTATGGTTGTATTACAAGAATATCCAAAAAAATGACATACAAAATCAATGATCAAAAGATAAATCAGAAGAAAAGATCAAAACAGACGAAAAAAGTTGGCATATCACTTTCCAATGATGTTTGTAGTTTACGCATGTTATTTTTTGATGATTCCTATTGTAGGAAAAATATATCCATTAAGGATCATGCTAGGATGTTGATGGAAGATTGGTTTATAGACAATTGATATTTAGGCATTGTTTTATTTGATAGTGATCAATTTTTCTTGATTTCTACTTGAATGATCTATATTTTGATAGTAGCTAGGTTTGGTTTGATTGCTTTTTCAAAGGATGAGGATGTTGATTGGTTTAATATGGATGGAGAGTTTATTGTAGATAGACAATGATGAAGATGGGAATTTTGAGTTTTTTGAATGTTTTTATGCTTGTAAAATTATTTGAGGCTCTTTTTGGTTGTTTTGAAATATTTGATATTTTTTGGCATTTTGAAGATATTTAAACCCAGACAAGAGGGGGACCTAAGGGGGGTGACCTAATGCCTTGGGGGCTCATCAATGATGGCCTTGCCTATGTGACACAAGCAGAGGCTACGTAGTTCAATTATTGGAGTGGGATATCAACTCATACATAGATGGTTGATAATGTTTTTGATTTTTTTTACCTTTTATGAATGTTTTTGTATTTTCATGAATGATTTGGATGTTTTTTATTTTTCAAGATTTTTTGGATGTTTTTTATTATTTAGGATTTTACATTATTTGATATATGAACAAGGATCCAATTTGTCCACTAGGTTCAAGAGGATGCCCCTAGTTAGGTATATGATTATATTTATTATGGATAAATGGGATGATGCAAATAGAGGATAGTGATAGTGTAGCAAGCTTAGACACTTAACAAGTGATCAAGCCATGGTTGGGCACACATTTATTATGGTAATAGATGGAATGGATGGAATGGATGAAAGTGTGATTATGATAATGGATGGATGGGATGGATGTGAGATTCGATAGATAGTGGGGCAAAGCTTATTCAAACATAGAGCCTGCTTGTCAGGTTTTCACCATAGTACCTATCCTAGAAGTACCAAAAAAATGGTTTTCAATTAAAGGATGATTTATTTCTCTTTACTATTTTTGATATTTTTCTCTTCTTTTTTTTATTTTTTCTCTTTTTTCTCTTTTTTTGCTAGCATATTCCGATAGGCTAGGTGTAGAACTTTTTAAGGTGGTTGTTGTTAAGAGGTTCTGCTAAAGGTTCTCCTTCAAGGGTTTCCAAATGATATGCACCAGAGCCATAATTTGTAATGATGACAAAGGGTCCTAACCTATTTAGTTCAGATTTTCCTTTTGTCTTGATTTAGCTGAATCTTTTGATTTTCCTTTAGGAATAAGTCACCCACTTGAAAGCTTTTGTTCTTGATTCTTTTATTGTAACTACACTTGAGATGATTTTTGTATGCTTGGAGATGATTTAAAGCACTCAAATATCTTTCATCTAACAACTCAAGCTCATGGAGTCTGGATACTCGATATTCTTCATTATCAATTAGATTCTATAAGGATACCCTGAGGGAAGGAATTTTGACCTTTATAGGCAAGATAGCTTCAATTCCATATACTTGGATAAAAGGGGTAGCACCACTGGGTGTATAGATGCTTCTATGATAGGTCCACAAAGCTGGATTCAATTGGAGGTGCTAGTCACGATTGACTTCATTAACAGTATTCTTGAGGATTTTAAGGATAGTTTTATTCAATGCTTCCACCTGACCATTTCCCTAGGGGTAATACAAGGTAGAAAAGTGGTGTTGGATATGGAATTTAGAATAAATTTTGCAAACATCTTGATTCTTAAATGGAGTTCCATTGTCAGTGACAATGGTTTAAGGTATGTCGTAGAAACAAACTAAATAGTTCAAAGTAAACTTAGCTATTTTCGTGCCTATGATATATGTTAAAGGTACAAATTATATCTACTTTTTAAAGTGCTTCATGGATGTTATGATAAATTTATGTCCACTTTGTAAAGTACTTTCCTATAAGGTCGAGTCCCCACTATGAAAAGGGTCATGGTGTAGTTATTGGGTGTAAATTTTGTGTTGGTGCATGAATAAGTTCACTGTGTTTTTAGAACTGAATAAATTTCTTAGCAAACTGATTACCTTCTTGTTCCATTGAGGTCTAGTAGTATCCAGTCCTTAGTAACTTCTTAACTAGATTAGGTATGCTAGAATGAGACCCGTAAATACCTTCATGTATCTCATGTGAGGTGATCAATGCCTCTTCAAGGTTAAGACATCTTAGTAATGTTCCGTCGAGACTTCATCAATATAACGTATCACCAAGGACGGTAAAGCATGAGGTTTGTCAGCTAATTTTTTTATTTTATTTTCCATTAAGGTTAGGAGGTATGAATCCATATTGAAGATAGGCATAGATATCTTCATACCAGGGTGAGTTGGGACTAGCAACATCACACATGAGTGCAAACTCTAAGACATTGAATGCGGGTATAAGCAACTATTCCACAAGAAAACCATATTTAGGACTATTTTGTGGCATGTCCAGAAAAGAGACAATAGTATCCATAGTGTCAATAACTCTATTACTCATCCTTAGTATTCACTCAAAGAGAATGACTAGGAAGTATTTCTTGAAACTATTTACCGTTATTTTTTAAGGAAGTAATTTATCGTCCTTAGTTTGATATTCATCATTCACTTATTTGATTACTAACTATGAATCTACATAGACTTGTAGCTCCTTGATTTTCCATTCGTAATCCAATGATCAGTGTGTCATACTTTGTTATATTATTAGTACAAGGAAAGGAGATCCTATATGCTTTGGGTATACTATCTCCTTGGGGTGTAACAAAGAGAATGTCGGCTCTTGATCCATGTTGGGTGTGAGATCCATCAAAGTATAATTTCCATTAGCTTACTTGAGATCAAAGTATAATTTTATCATCAAGTAATTTTGATATCAAAGGGCGGGGATCATCAAGAGGTAATTCGACCAACTGGTTTTCTATCACTTGCCGCTGAATTTATTTTTTTATCAACATATTCTATGTCAAATTCCATAAGGATCATGACCCACTTCCTCATCTAACCAATTAGAGTTGCCTTAGCCAAAAGATATTTCAAAGGGTCTACCTTAGAGATGAGTTTGATTTGTCTGTTAAGAATGTAATGTCTAAGCTTCTATGATGCAAAGACAATGGCTAAATAAGCCTGCTCTACAGGTGTGTATTTTGGTTCATAGCCCACCAATGTACGATTGATATGGTACACCGCTCTTTCTTTACTGTTCTCATCATGTTATGCTAACAAGGTGCCTAAGGCTGCTAATGTTGTTGATATATAGAGGATAAGTGGTCTTTTTTGTAGAGGAGGCATCAAAATAGGTGGTGATGCCAAATAGTCTTTAATTTGTTGAAAATATTATTGGCACTTCTCATCCACTTAAAGGTAACATCCTTATGGAGTAGATGCATGAAAGAATGACATTTATTAGCTAATTGAGTTATAAATCTCCACATGTACTATAGCTTACCTTGAAGGCTCCATAGTTATTTCAAAGTCCTTAGTGCAGGCATTTCCATGATGGCCTTAACCTTAGCAGGATCCACTTCTATACCTCTTCGGGATACAATGTATTATAGGAGCTTCTTTGATGTGACATAAAAAAAAATCTTCTTAGGATTGAGGTGTAGACTATACTCTTCTAACCTATCAAATATGTGTGCCAAGATATCTAAGTGACCTTATCATATTAGGGATTTTTCTAGATCATCTACATAATCCTCCATGGTGATGTGAAATATACCATGAAATATAGTGGTCATCACCCTCTAGTAGGTGGCTCCCGCATTCTTAAGCCCAGATGGCATAACATTCCAACAATAAGTTCCCCAATGACAAGTGAAAGTTGTCTTATGTTGGTCTTCTAACACTATTTCGATTTGATTGTATCCTGAAAAACCATCCATGAGGGAAATCATTTTGTGACCTACTATTAAATCCAATATGGTATCTATATTCAACAAGGGGAAGTCATCCTTCAGAAAATCTTTGTTGAGATCTATAAAGTCGGTATAAATCCTTATGCCCCCAATGGGCTTAGAAATAGATATAAGGTTTGATACACACTCAGGATAATCAATTAGTCTAATGAAATAAACATCTAGAAGTTTATGTAGCTCCACCTTAACCAAAAGTGTTATTTGCATATGCATCTTGTGAAGCTTCTACTTTACTTGTTTTTCTCCAGGAAAGAATATCAAGCGATGAACTACTAGGGTTGGGTCCAATCCAAGAATGTCAGTGTAGGACCAAGCAAAGTTGACCATACAATTACTTAAGAAATCTGCAAAATTTTATTTCTCTTCAAGCTCCAAAGAAGCTGCATAGAAGGTGATTTTAGGTGTATCTGATGTTCTCACATTTATCTGCTCAGAGTCTTCTACTAGTACTGTTGATCTCTCTTAGTGTTGAACAATCTTGGGGAGATTGAATCCTCCATCTTTAGGTGCCTCAAAGAGATTTTCACCCTCAAATACATCCTTTATTTTTTCTTTTCCTTGATCTAATAGCACCATATTATGGTTTTCACTAGGGCATCTCTTTTTATTTTTAGATTTTTACTTTTGCAATTGAAGGACCCAATCTCACTAGTATAGAAACAACAACATATGATTAAAAAAACTACTAAAAACTGCATATAAATGAATAAACATGATCATATGACCATTAGTAGTTTATTTATAGTAATTTATAACACGACTAGATTGATGACTAAATCATTTTTAGTCATTTATTGGTTATTTTGATTGATTGATTTGGTAGTATATTTAGTCATTAATTTAGTCATTGATTGTTGTAAACTGGTCACCTATTTAGTCATTTTTTCCATGATATATTTATTCGTTAATTTAGTCATTGATTATTGTTAACTGGTCACTTATTTAGTCATTTTTATTCACTAATTTTCATCCATTGGTAGTGTATTTAGTCATTAATTTTAATCATTATTTTGATCAATTTGGTAGTTTATTTAATTATTTTTGTTCACTGATTTTTGTCAACTAGTAGTATATTGATACATTGTTTATTAATTGCATAATAATTATATTTAGTCATTTATTCACTAATTTCTATCAATTGGTTTTATATTTAGTCAATTGGTAGTTTATTTAATTATTTTTTATCACTGATTTTTACCTAAAAGTTTTAGAAATTAATGAGACAATGCTTTTGAGGTTTAAACATAAAACATAGAAAAACATAATCAATCATTCATTTGCACATAATGAAATAGCTATTGAGAAGGAAAAAATACTAAAATTTTATTGATAAAAGGTGTTCTTGCAGCAGATACAAGATAGAAATGTGTCTTTGCTTTGAAAAATGTGTTACAAAGTGTGTTTCTCAATGTTGTGACTAAGAAAGCTGAGTTATAATGCCTTTTTTTGCTTATACAGCTTCAAAATAGACAAAAAACACTAAAATCCTTGAACAACACATTCAAACTATTGCATAAAGTAGTGGACCAAGTTATCTAACAACTAGTACATGATAAACATCAACTATGTCAATTTTTTAAATATTTTGGTGGTCACTATGCGAAGGTCCCTTCTTTCTCTTTCAAACAGACAACTCTATCTATTTCGTCTTCATAAACAAGGGGTATGTTACTTGTGACCTTTAAAATATTTACATTTGCATCTCTCATTCCTTTCAATTTGACTCCATGTACAATATATAGTGAGTGAATCTGCCAAATGCCCACAACAACACTATTAAGTGGATTCAACACCCCAACTTTATCCCCTTCTTGGATTTTATCAATAAATGTGCAAAAATAAAAAGAATACACATTATATTGTTTTTGATAGTTGTATGTAATGTCTTATGTCTTGGAACAAATCAGTTTTTGTATGTGTTTTTTTTGTTATGTTGAATAAAAAAGAATCAACTTTTTACTCTAAAAAAAAAACTAACCCATTGCAAGGTACAAAAAAATGGAGGGAAAGACTACAATAGTGCTAGATTGTACGAGTACTCCAAAAAGAGACATGGATTGGAAATTAAGTCCCCCCAACTGAGGACCATTGCATCCCTGAACACAATGCACTAATGCATTGTCAAAATCTATGTATGCACTCTATTAAAAATAAGCTCTAAGCTTCCATATGTAAGTTATATGTTCTCCCTTATTTCCATAATCTATGTATACTAGCTAATTACACTTCACTACTATTCTTACCAACTTCTATCAAATAGGTAATTATTACCCTTATTTACATAATAAAACAACCATTACTTACTTGAATAGTATTTACTTGCATGTGGTTTCATAGCACTCACCTCTAGTTTAGCACAACTACTACTATGAATATCATGTACATGCTCATTGATTTCATCATCATAATCACTATCAACATTGACATGAAGTTGTACAGCTTTACAAAGAGCTCTATTGACAGGGCCTTTTTCTTTCCATTTTGCTTTCATATGATTCCTCTGCATGTGGTTTAATCATCATGCAAAAATTAATATAATTCAAGTAAAGAATGCAAAAGCTATAATTTTTTGTCCAAAAGAACATTTTAAGCATTAAGAATGACAAAACATTGAGACAAATTAACTTACAACTTAAAGAATGCAAAAGCTATAATTTTTTGTCCAAAAGAAGAATGACAAAACATTGGGACAGATTAACTTACAACTTAAAGAATGCAAAAGCTACAAAAATTTTTCAAAAAACAATTTAAGCATGAAGAATGACAAAACATTGGAATAGATAACTGAAAACTATTATATTACCTCAACTTCAACATAGCTATGATGATTGTGCTACACATTCTTGTCCAATTCATAATGATCACTATCAATATCGGTAGCTCTGTTGACATCATGAAGGCATTTTCATTTTCCTAGTGTTGCTTTGATAAAATTGCTCTACATTTGGTTTAATCATGCAAAAAAATATACAAAGCATTCAATAGTCAAGTAAAGAATGCAAGTTATAAATTTATCCAAAAGAACATTTTTTGGATCACTCCAACAATAAAGAAACTAGGTTGGATTCTCCTACGCTCATATTTCAATAATCTACGTATTAAGAGGCATTTGTATACAAAATTTCTAAACAAGAAGAGATGAGATCAATAAAGCCTCTTACCTCATCTAAATATATGGATTTATGCTCATTCTGTGCAGAAACTATAAGGTTAATGGAGGCAACCAACTGTGCAACTTTCTAAGTGATACCGAATATGCAACTCATTACACGTTGGTACCCTTCATTTGAGTTGAAATGATCTAGAGAGGCTCCTTCTGGGCATTTAATAGATGGTTGTGAAATCTTTGTTGACGAACTAGATTTCCACTTCATCCTACTCTTAGATTTACTAGGATCTAGTGTTGTCATATAATTGACAATATATTTTGCACCTGCTTCTCTATTACTGTTTTCCACCTAAAATACAATGTCAATTTCAACATATAGTCAGTTCAATAAAAAAAATAAAAAAAATAACACAAAGTAAATTAAACCAAAAAGCTATACACCTACTGCAATTTTTTCCATTTTGGCATGCAACCCACCTCGGCCAAATGTATATGTAGCCCTCACATTATCTCTTTCTCTCTTGCCTTTGTTACTATTTTCCAAATATTCTTTTGAATGCATACTTTCTTTCAATGCCTTCCATTGTTTAGGAGATAGAGTGGAGTCTAACCTCTCTTTTCCCTCCATGATTGTTTTTCTGCAATTGTATCTAAAATTGTTCATCAAAATTCTTGTCTTTTTCTTGTAATATTTTCTAGAGATTTGTCCACCAGTAGTCTCAAAAAAAAAAATCCATTTTTTGTATAACATTTTCCACAATTCATGGATCTTGCTTTGTAAAACTTGATTTGCAAATATCCAACCAGGCCCTACATCTTACACCCAGCTCAAAGGCCCAATGGGTTAACCATTTCTTGATACCTCAACCAAGAATGGCTTCTTGCCTTCTAATTTTCTTTATTTTACATTCCTCTTTGTAGATATGTACAAATATTGGCTCAATCTTTGTCTTTTGACAAAAAGAAACACATATTATATTAAACCACTACCAATATTTTTGGTTGATCCACTAGTTCCATCAAAAGTTCTAGATGCAACAGATGCACTCTAAGGCACAACAAATGCAAGCAATCTCTCTTCATGACTTTTATTAACTGGAACTTTATACTCCTTGGCCACATCAGGTGTGGCATGAGTAGGTAGATCAATACCGATCTCCACATATTTCACTTCAAACACATCCTTTAATGTTGAATAAATCATCTATAGACCTATTGTTCCTTTGCTCTGATGTTTTTCAATAATCTCTCTTATAATTTGTACTAAGAGATCATCACAACGTGCTATATTAGGTTGCACATCACCATGTGCTATATCAGGTTGCACATCACCATATGCTATATCAGATTGCACATCATCACAACTATTATTTTCACCAACTACATTTGTTGAATCACAAATGTGTTAGCTTCTACGAGATGGTGGCACTCTATCTTTTCTTTCCTTTATTTTTCTCTACATTTTCTTTGCACTCCTTTTCTTGCCTATAAAACAAAAAATATATCATTTTATGTCTTATATACATAAATCTCTTACCTATAAAATGTCATTAAACACTACTAAACAAATAATATACTACTTACTAGATTTACAACTTGCATGTTTGTCAAACAAAGATGCAATAAATATTCATTATTCTTGGCCACTTTTTCTCTATAAAGGAACTCATAATCTATCACTGAAATTTTAACATTATGATCACTATCATCTAATTTGTGCCCTACAGTCCTTTTCCTCATTTCTTGAAGTCCAAATAAACAATAATGTATAAATTAGCAACTTGAATCACTAAAAATTTATTGAGTTCCTAAGTTGATAACTATTGACTTTCCAATTCGCTGATAACTATAAATGGAAACTTAAAATAGAATTCAGTTTACAGATTAAAAAGAATTTGCAGTCAAAAACCAAGACTCGGACGTTTACAATTATAGGTATCAAACAAAGTTTTCTTAAGGGTATATTCATAAGAAAAGAACTCATAAAAACATAACACAAGTAGGATGAAGGAGAAACATACTCTAGTTCATCATGAGGTGTGTTAGAACCTTAAAACAATTCCTAGTTTCAACATCAAAATTAACCTTGAGCTCCATGACCTAAGCCTTGACCCTTATATTCCTTTTTATTTTTTACTGAGCCTCCCCAATTTAAACAAACATATAATTTTTTTAGGTTTCACTGATACTAAAAGACCTATGCAAAGCCAAAACTTCATCATATATACTTAAGCAAACATGTCTAGCTATTTTACATCCATAAAATTCTTTTATGGCAATCCCGTAGCAACAATTTGAACCCTTAGCGGTTGGCGGTATATAATAGACAACATAAAAGTATTCACCTCAATACCATGGGGGTATTATAATAAAGGTGTGGTTGGGCGGTATAAAAGAGCTTAATTACATTATAACCATAGTATTGCGGCAAGGAAAAGTGAGCAGTGTCATATAGTGGGGAACAACCCACCACCCTACAAGGAAGGAGAGATTAAAGAGCAGTAGTGTGGTAAGAGTCTTGTCGCCCCACGATGAAGCATAAGGAATCTTGTGGTATAGTGATATACACCTCGCTATCCTGCGATAGAGAAATCTCAAGACAACTGTACAATGGTAAGTTTGATAAATAAAATGATTCATGACCCCGCTATCCTACACCAGTTAAAGAAAGAGGTGGTGGTGTTATGGTACAGACTATCAAGGCATTATAATAAAGGTGTGGTTGGGCGGTATAAAAGAGCTTAATTACATTATAACCATAGTATTGCGGCAAGGAAAAGTGAACAGTGTCGTATAGTGGGGAACAACCCACCACCCTACAAGGAAGGAGAGATAAAGAGTAGTAGTGTGGTAAGAGTCTTGTCGCCCCACGATGAAGCATAAGGAATCTTGTGGTATAGTGATATACACCTCGCTATCCTGCGATAGAGAAATCTCAAAACAACTGTACAATGGTAAGTTTGATAAATAAAATGATTCATGACCCCGCTATCCTACACCAGTTAAAGAAAGAGGTGGTGGTGTTATGGTACAGACTATCAAGGCATTATTACTAGTTGTGGTATTAAATGCATAACTCTTAATAACCCTTAGATCTTGTGAAAATCAATGGTGCACATTCAAATGCAAAATATGAATTAATCACATAATATTTGGCATAAGGTTGATATTAATGATGACATGATTGAACTCATAAGCCATTAAAATTAAGAAGTCGACATTGTTTTGGAATTCATTTGCAAGGATTGTTGTGTGGGAAGATAGGAGTTCAACAGGGCAAAGTTCTGCAACTAACACATATTGGGTAAGTACATTGAACTTATTGAAGCAGCTTTACAAGCATAGAATTGTTTGAAATCCTACATTTAAACACTTAGAAAGCTCAAGTAGAGGTTGACATTAGATATTATGTTGCCTAAAAAGAAAGAACTTGAGACTAAGAAGGAAGAGCCTAAGGGTAAAAAGAGATCATTACAACAATCTATCTTAGATATCTTTCCTAACTCAATTGACAAAGGATACAAGAAGGTTTTCAAGGATACAACTCATGGTTGTAGGGATTCCCTTATTCTTGTTTCTAGGTAGGAATTATTCTGGTATTTCTATAAAAAGAGGGAAGGGAGAATTCCAGTATCAAATATGTGGACATTAGACTTAGCTAAGATAATTGTCCTGAATGTCTTCATAGATGTGGAGTTCATTAGATTTACAACCCATAATTTCCACCCTACTACCAGGTTTATGCAGATAACAAATGGGTCACCATTGGTAATATTAACAAAAGTTGCAATCATTGAATGCTTCAATCTAAACAAACAAGCCCTCACTAAGGTTGACTTGCAAAACAATGAGAAAGAATATTCTAGGTTAAGGAGAACACATAGAAGTGATGAACTCCCCATATACATGAAAAGGGGTGTTAACAACAAGGTGATACCTATCTCCCCCTCTACCACCAAACTATTTGATGTAGAATATTTTTTGACTTATTTCAAGAAAACCTACTTTCCTTTTTGTCAAGTACTTGGAATAGATGCACAAGAACAAATTCCAGTTAGTTTGATGATTATGGCTATGAGAATTCAAAACCCCAAGACAAACATTGAATATGACTTTGTCTCATATCTTGAGAAGGCATTGCATGAAGGCTTCCTGCAAGTTAGAGAGAACAGGGCCCCTATAACATTTAGGTACTATTCTTTATTGTGTCACTTGATATTTTACTAGAATAAAGATAGATGCACAAAAAGGATGTGCTTGGGTATGATTGATCAACAAGGGAACTCATTGCCTATGAAATGATGGTGTTATAAATGGGATAGCAGATGTAAAAACTATAATTATGTAGTGTTCCATGATGACTTTGTGTACAAATTTATGAGAGTTCTTGGCCACTCATCACCAAGATTATACATACCTATAATACAACTATTGAGGCCCTTGGATTTTAAACCACAACAAGGTCATACTCATAACTTTGGTGATTATTTTTTTTCTGCAAGATATCATAATAATCAGGATTTATGGGTGCCCACAGGCCCCACATATATTGACAAAATTTGTTCCTCTTTGGTTAGCCTTTTTAGAATTTATATGGCAGATGTTGTGGATGGAAAAGGATGTCATGCAAAAAATAAAAGGGCACATTTCTAACTAGCTTGACAAAATGTGAAGAATTATCTGTTGGATATGACACCCTTGAAGAATTACAACATTACTTTAAGAAAATATATTCTATGAGGCCTAGAAGTGTAAGGGTTTTTTACCCTAAGGGCCATATGAATTTTATAAGATAAAATATCCTCACAAAGGCCGCAATCACTTATCAAGTGGATTATGAAGAATATGTGATTAGAAACTGCTTCACTCACCAAGAGGTATATTAGAGGAAAAGAAAATGGGAGATCATGATGAATCTTGAGGAAGAAGAAGAATAGTCACTTCTTGGGGTATTTTGTAGAAGAAGTAGATCCTCTTAAGAGGATAAACTTGGTAATAAATAAGTTTGATGAATTGTATGCTAAGTTTGTAGTAGAGGAGGAGAGGCCTGCCAAATTATCTTCAAAAAGGCCAAGTGGTATTGTAATTTTAGAGCCATCTCCCACCTCTTGAACAGACACTTCCTAAAAAACAAAAGACACAGGAGCCATATAGATTGGTCTCCTATGCAATGAGTGAAGAAGTGGGAGATATAGAAGAAGTGGCCAGTGTACTGAGAAGTTTGAAGGATGATGTTGAGGTAGATCAACCAACCCATGAAATTGAATCTCATAAACCAAAGGTAGAATTGATATCCATATGTAGGGAGAAAGGGAAATGCGGGATGATGAGAGAGAAATTGCAGCTCATAGATTTATTGAAGATGATGATTTCATTAAGATCCATGAATTTAAGGATTTATAGGTTAAAATGAAAATGAGAGAGTTTGAAGAAAGAGTAGAGATAAACAAGATGGGTGTTGAAGAGTCTCAACATGATTAGATTGTAGCTTATACTTTCAGTGAATTGAGAATTGATAATGTTGATATTAGCCCAAGAAGCTAAGATATGGTTTTGAAGAGTAATATACTCATTATCTCGAGTATGGAACTAAAGAAGATATTCTTACCTGACCAAGTAAGAGAATAAGAAGATCCAATGATGATTGTTGAATTTGATTCTAATGAGGGGATAAGTGGTATAGGGTACAACCCTAAGATTGAGACCTTGGAAGTTTGGGCCAAGCAAAGAAATACATAAAAACCAAGGTTGTTAGATGTGGTACAAGAGATGAGAGGAATGGCTATAGTA
This sequence comes from Sequoiadendron giganteum, assembly GCA_007115665.2. NCBI lineage: Eukaryota > Viridiplantae > Streptophyta > Pinopsida > Cupressales > Cupressaceae > Sequoiadendron > Sequoiadendron giganteum. The sequence goes on from CM021108.1 coordinate 357,561,525, forward strand.
AAAAATTGAAGGACACATCTCCTTAAGAAGCTGTAACCATGACAATGCACTCGACCATGTTCACTTGAGTTGTTGTTAAGGAAATGGAAAACAAATTGACAGAATATGAAAAGGAACATAAATTCTTAAATGATGAGGTAAATAAACTATTCATAGAAAATGTAAGACTGAAAGAGCAATTGAAAGGAGCAGGGCCCTCACAGAGTAAATAAATAGTATTGTATCAACCTCCTACTACCCAATCAATTGGTATAGACAATGCATCCTCTGAACAAATGAATGTACTAAGATAGGAGTTCGAAGAGTTGAAAAAAGCCAATAATGAAACCAAGGAGGGACTAAGGGACCAGATCATCAATGTCTTGGAAAAAAGCTTGGATCACATGATCAAACTGATTGAGGACAAATTAGAAAGTGTGTATTATTGCTATACTTCATTATCCCAAGCAATTGACCAGATGAAATCTCATGCACTTATATCGGATCCTCTTTTCAAGAATGGCAGTCAATTCATCATACCTTGATAACTTTATGTAGGACATTATAGAGAAGTGTGGAAGCTCCTTCAACTTTGAAGCCAATTGAGAAAATGGTTAAGATAGTTATAGATGAATCTTAGTATATAAATGGAGAAGATCAAAAGATCAACACAAGGATGGAATCATTTCATACGTTGAAGTGGTTTGTGCCAAGGATATTAAAGGATGATGACCAATTGAAACATATCAATGAATGAAGAAAGGAATTTGGCCAAATTGTACCTAATTGCATTTCTCATGTACAAAAGGATGTTGAATTGAATGTCCACAACCTCAATTTGAGCATGGATGGAATAATAGCCTTGGATATCAGATATTCTAAATTCATTATAGATGTCAGAGGGTTGCTTGACAATAGATGGAGGAATCACCTAAAAAATATATCAAAGATTCAAGAATACAAATGGCCTCATGACTACACATTATACCAATGGGAGCAAAAGTATTTGGCTCCTCTAGAAGAATAGGGCCTTGAAGACGTTCCAGTGGAAGAATCGAGCCTTCAAACACTCTATCCTAGAGAGGAGGACTTTTCCAAATCGAGATGACCACGAGTCTCCTATGTTGATTAACAAACTACAAGTGTATTGCAAGTGTTGCAGGCTTCCAATCAATATTGTCTACTTTCTCTATTTTCTCTTAATTATGTTTTAAGAAAAACTAATGTAAATTTTATATGAAGAGGCATGAATTTTAAAAAGATGCCATATTTTGTAGCAGTCTAAAGCTTGTTGCTTCTCTTATAAAAGAGAAACCAAGACCAAATTTTGGTATCATCATCATAGGCATTTATATAAACATATATGGGGAGACTTTTTTATATTGTCATATCTATTTGAAGCAATCAATGGAGAAGAAGATTTAATCTGGTGCTCGAATTTTGGTCTCAATTATTTGTTGATAATATTATGTATGATTGTATGGTTGTCTCCAGTTTAATATTTCCTTGTCACTCAAATTAAGTATATCAAGTATACATTTAATTTGTCAATAAACACTTGTCATTGTATGATTTATTTTAATTGGTTCCTTCAAGTAAGGATTAAATCCCTTTAAATAAATCACAGTAACCTAGAAGTCTTATTTGGATCAATAAGAAGAACCATATAATTGCATCATCACACATTTATGCAAGCCATAGACTCTCATTGTGCCAAATAATTAGAGTTGCAGCTAGAAGTAAGACACATATGTCACCCACATCTTGACTCCATTTCCCAATAGGAATAGGCACTAATTGATTTCACTTAAAATATTATTTCACAACACCTCATTCACATATTTCCAATTTTCAATGTCACTCAGACCTAAGAGATCATTTATTTGTTTGTAATGAGGAGGCTTAGTTCACCTAATGTTAAGATATCTACATGTATTATTAAATCATAGATGTTCATTAATGTTTCCTTCACACAAGCATATTCAATGCATTTGGAGGCTAGAAGTTGTATTACAAACTAAAGATATCATCTAGGACATACAATAAAAGTCTAGCATCTAGAAAACATATAGGACATACACGGAATTATATTCTAACTAAACAAAATTAATTTCAACCAAAGTAAGGAAAATAAGAAGAATGATTGAACCTAACTTTAAATACACTTCAAATCAATAGTGAACATCTCAGGTTTTGTATACAATGTACCAATAGAATAATGATGATTACATTCAGAAATGTATCGGTAAAACAACAATGAATAAGCATACCTATACTCAAATCTTTATTACATTCAATAATATATTACACCATACATATAACCAAATTTTAGGTTACAAGCTAACCTCTTAAGGTGGCAGGCTACTTAAGGTGACAAAACATCATCATAATCTTTTGCATTGCCAACAAGATCAGAATCCTAATCACTTGTGTCTACATCCGCTTGATTTTCTTCCTCATCCTCATCTATTACATGCAATACATTCTCTCTCCCAATCTCTTCATTGGTAATCAAAATCTCTTCTTCAAACACTCCATCATCATCTTCATCCACTTCTTCGAATATTTCTTGTAAATTAACATATTGCCCATCAAGCATTATATAAACAACTTCCATGAATTTTCATTTTGAACGATACTCTATTTGAATGACATACAATCATCCTGGGCTTCTTACATCATCAATTATAAATGATTGGTTAGTTTGAAGAGGGGAAACATATGGTTCATCCATCTCTGATAAAAAGTGTCATGTATTTGCACATACAAATCCATACTCATCAAATTATACTATGGATGATCGAATCCACTTAAATTTTAATAATATCAGACTATTTTCACCAAAATCCACTTGAATAATTTCTTGGATGAATCCAACATAAAATTTCTTCTTAGTTTCATGAAGAAATTCAGCACTAACAACACAATCACAATTTGTCTTTTCGTTGTCCTTTTCTTCCACTCTTAAATGACTACCATAGGCCCACATTCCACTCAAACACATAGCCCATAAATGTGGAGATTGTGAAATCTCAATTTCCTTTGTTGTTATATCTTGACCTTCTTCTTTTGCATCACTAATTGCATTAGCAATCCATTCTTCAAGTTTTGGAAAAGAATCACCTCCAATCAAATCATGGCATTTGTGCTTTTGAGGTCAATGTTGCATCCAAGCTTGATTATCGTCTTCATACTTTCTACATAAAATATTAGCGTACAAATAGTAAGATTAATAATATAAATGTGTAAATGTAATTGAGTAAATAAATTATTATGTAAATTTAGCTACGCCACTTATCAAACAAAGATGTGTTTTGAAGAATATATGAATGTATCACACTTCTTTCTTGATGTGATAGCTTGAAGAAACATCCATTGCCTTCTAATAATTCACTTGTAACTCTCTCATCTTCGCCATCATCCCATACATGTTGATTGACATTTTTTAAAATCCTTTATATATTCTATGCAAAATCCCATGGCCTCTTGCATTGAACATCCCTCAGACATGTCACCTTCTAGTTTTGCCCTAGTCTGAATTTTTTTTTTCAAAACCTTCATATATCATTCTATAGGATACATCCACCTCATTCTTACTGGGCCACAATGCTCTAGTTCATATTCTATATGTATCAAAAGATGTATAGAAATGTTAAAGATTGTTGGTGGAAATTATAGTTCTAATAGATAAAGGAATTCAACAACCTCCTCCCTCAAACTATCAAAGTTTGAAAGATCTAATACATGTAAACTCATTATCTTTAATATTAGGCCCAACCTTATAACTATCAATCTTGGCCCCTTTGCCAAACTTGATATATTTACCACAATAGGTAAAATATTCTCGATTATGACATGATAGTCATGGTTCTTGAGGCCTCTTAAGCCATTAATGCAATTTTGGCTTCTAATACTACTACTTATATATCTAGTGGGAAATCAGGTCTGAGACATCAACTGTAAAATTGTGCATGTTGTTCCTTTATCTAGACAGAAGGAGCACTAGGTTTTTTGTATTTTCGTCAACGTATTTTTCAACCCAAATATTTCGATGAATCTTTAGTTGTCAAAAGTATTCACATGATGAAATAGTATCAAAACCACCAAAAAGAGTTTCTATAATAGCGTAGGCTATATTTTTCTCAATATGCATAAAGTCAATAGTATGCCTAATGGATATATCCTTAAAGTATGGAAAATTATAGAATATGAACAACCTTTTTACATTGATTTCATTACATGGATCAAATCTACTACCAACAATCCCATCATTTTCAATAAATGACATTCTTTTTTGTCCATTCTCAACAATGTAATAACATGTTATTAGCAATGGTGATTCACGATTCTCATCTTGACCATTGAACCGTGTTTTTTGTTGATGCTATGGATGATTCATTTTAAGGTAAGCACGATGTCCACAATAAATACACTTACAAAAACTTCTTGAGTGCCTCACAAAATCCTTAAAGTTGCAAGCAGGACATCCATGGTATCCATGAACACTTAGACTAGACAATGTGCCATATGCAGGAAGATCATGAATCGTAAACAATAAGGAATCTCTTAAAGTGAATTTGATTGAATGACCATCCCTTACAAATTGAATTGCTTCAATTCCTTTCCATAATTCCATTAGATCATCATATAATGGCTCTAGATAAGCATCAATTGTATCTAAAGTCCTACTTTTCTTTCTTGGTATAATCAATGATAGCATTAAGAAAATTGGTTTAGTTGCTAACCATGGAGGCAAGTTATAATTTATTAAAAACACTGGCAAGTTGACCATTTAGTACTTTGATCTGAGAATTGGTTCACCTCATCTAGAGCCAAACCCAGCCTTATATTACGAGGATCTTGAGAAAAATTAGGCCATCTATTATCAAATTCCATCCACGTCTTAAAATTAGGCACATGTCGTTATTTCCATCAATTCTCTTATTTTGGGCATGTCATTGCATAAGTTCAACAATGTATCTACACCTATACATTCAGAGTAATCGTGGGATTATCGGAAAGTGGTGAAGAACCTTTCTAGGAACCATAGTTGATTTCAACCCTTGTCTATACCTCACTTCATGAAATTTCAGACATTCACTCTCACTTGTAAGATTCTTGCAAAATAATACACAACCATTGACACATGTGTGGATGTTTTCATACCCTGAGCCTAGCTTAGTGGTTTGCTTTTTACATTGACTTTGTTTTGTTGGCAATGTGGAGTCAGGTCATAACAACAAACTTAATAATGCCAATAACTAATCTACACTCTCATTTGTCTAACCAAACACCACTTGCAAGTTAAGAATTTGAAGGATTGTTGTTAAATGACTTAACTTGCAATTAGCATACATAGGCTTTAAAGCATCCTCCATCAACTTGGCCCAATCATCATTTAGACCCTCATTCATCATTTTATCAACTTCAAACCCTTCGTCTAACATTTTTGCCTCTTCATCTATGTTTGGTGCCACTTCATCTATGTTTGTTGCCTCTTCATCTCTCACACTCTACAATTCTATCATATCTTCATAATAATTGTAATCCCAAGGGCTTATACCACTATGCCCATATCTTATCATATGTCAATGAATCAGATTTCTTTTTCTCGCCTTTCCACCAACACAGTCATTACATGGACATGGATATTTGTCCATGTCCCTCTCATTGGCTACTCTCTCATCAAGTGCATGGTATTGATTCATAGTCAACCTTCGACGTTGGTCCATTTGTAATGTTCTACACATAGCAACAAAAAATTGTAGACTAAGAGACAAAAACTATTTTTTAAAAAAAATTGAAAGGCATTTCCATAGCAATAGAGTTATAGAGAGCAAATAAAATAGAGAGTTTAAATAATGAATTGTAAAAAATATATTTTTTAGTTTATATTCAAATTGCTAATTACATTGCATTACACATCTTTCAAACTCAAAGCATTACTTCTCATTGCATAACTAATAACTAGATGTTGATAGATGACAAAATGTAAAAAATTGTAGACTAAGAGACAAAAACTATTTTTTTAATTGAAAGGCATTTCCATAGAAATAGAGTTAAAGAGAGAAAATAAAATAGAGAGTTTAACTAATGGATTGTAAAAAAATAGGATTTTGTAGTTTATATTCAAATTGTTTATTACATTGCATCGCACATCTTTCAAACTCAAAGCATTACTTCACATTGCATAACTAATAACTAGATGTTGATAGATGAAAAAATTTCAATTACAATATAGTTTTTACAAAGTCAACCTAAGTAGTTATGAAATTACTTCACATTTCACAACTAATAACTAGGAGCAACTTCCAATTGCATTTTCTTGTCATGGCATTCCATAAGACCACATTTATTTGAGGCATTTTTTCAAGCAGTTCACTACCTTGTCTATGCTACCACATTTTCCATACATTTATACCAAAGCATTTTATCAAACAATTCACTACCTTGTTGTTATGGCTAAAAGCTTAAAACAAGTCCTTTCAAACAAGCTATGAATGCTTGGAAAAAATCTATCAAAGCATAATAGTAAACAATAACATAGACAAGGCAATGAACTGGTTGAAAAATGCCTCAAAGAAATGTGGTCGCATGGTGATGGAATGCTATGACAATCCATAAAAGTTCACTTGTCATGGAATTATTCATGGAATTCCATCACCATGAGACCACATTTCTTTGAGGCATTTTTTCTAAATTTCATTGCCTTGTCTATGCTACCACATTTTTCATACATGTCTACCAAAGCATTTTATCAAACAGTTCACTGCCTTGCTACTATGACTAAAAGCCTAAAATAGGTGATTTAAAACAAGCTATGGATGCTTGGAAATTTTTTATTAAAGCATATAAGAAAGCAACAAGCTATGGTCTCATGGGTTTTTTTTCGCACAAAAATCAACATGATTTTATTTACATTTTTTCGCAAGTTTGAAACACATTTTTTTGGCAATTTTGTTGTTTTAAATGGGGGAAAATCTTTGTGATTAGTTTTGTGTACTTTTAGATTGTAGGATTTTCACAATTAGTGAAAAAGGTAGTGTTCATGAAGGAATGGAAAATATGCATAGAGCCTTTGAATTATACCCGTACTATGCAATTGTTGAATGAAGTTTGTCATTGATGTCAAAAGCTGATAGATTGATGGTATTTTATGGCATTTGATTATTCATGATGTGCTCATGATTTATCATGTATTCAGAGGTTCATTTCATGGTGATTCATGAAGGTAAGGTTTATTTCAAAGATATGCAATTGAAAATACTTACATAAAGTCATGAAAGCAGAGTTTGGGTGTTAAGGTCTTTCTAGCTTTCTAAGGGTTAAGGTTTTGTTTCAAATGGATATATTCTTCTTCAAAGTGTATCTTCTTTGTAAATTTCAAAGTCATCATGTTTTGCATCTAAAGATCATGGGGTCTATTAGAAATTCAAATTAAATCATAGGTGCATAACTTATTAAGGGTTTGTCATAGTTTAGGATTTAATATTTGGGTAGCATGGTCACTTTAAAACCCTAAATAATAGTCTTTGTGCAAAGTTTATATTAAAGCTGCTTTTTGATGTATTTTGAGGTTGACTTATAGTCACAAGTTAAAAGTCACTTAAATGACTAAACAAGGGTTTCAAATACATTGGGAAACTGATCCCTTATCCTTCCTGACAAGTCAAAGTTTGTATTTAATCGCCTAAAGATAAAATCAAAGGCTATAATTTAATCAAATATCCGGCGGCAATTGAAGATCAAAGGTCAAGTTTCAAAGCTAAGAATGACTAGTTTACAAATCTTCAATTTGATAGGAAGTCAAAAAGTCTGGTGAGGAGAATGGCACCAAACTGAATTGTACTCTCTAGATTGAATGGCTTTTTGTATTCTATCGTTCAAGGGTTGTGATTGGAGTTTGAAATAATAATCTAGTATAAACTATGTTTTGGTTGAGAGAGAGGATTTTAGAAGATGATAATATCATGATTTTATTATGAATTAACAAAAAAAAGGAAGATCTTTATAGTAGAGTATGAGAGAGTTTTGAGTACACTGACATGATGGTTTTGAATATAGAGGAGAAAATTTGAACAACAGATCATGATCTTTGTATGACTTCTTTCAATAGTGAGTATTCCCTACATGAACTATTGTGTTGAAAGTGAAATCAATGATTATCACAACTTAACTAAAGGCAAGGATAGTATAGTGATTTTACATGAAAATTCTCTGATAGTGTGAAGGAAGGTGTACATGAATTGTGTTTTGTTTTTTCTTTTGTGCACATATTAGTATGATATGAATGAGGTAGCAAGTGAATGGAGTGATAGGTCATTGTTAAAATGTATATGTTTGACATTATAATGCAAAGATCACAGGTATATGTAGTTTGGTTTGAATTTAAGGAGTGAGCAGAGAATGTTCAAATGTCTATGTTTGACATTATTGTGTAAAATACATGTTTATGCTATGTTATTGATCATTCAAAGAATGTAACAATCAAAGGTGTGTACAAAGGTCATTATTCAATGTTTGTATCTATTTACTCATGGTGTTTTTTGAAGGGGAGTCTTGTAATGGTTTGGTAATTTATGTATCCAAGAAGGGTCTCATATTGAGTATTTGTATGTGAATAATGGAGATGGAGAGTTGTTGATGCAGAGACTAAAAAATGGATTGTATAGAAATAGAGTAAACCTCTTAATTTGGTTCATTTCTTTTGAAGATTGCTAGTGAGGCTTGTATAGCTAGTGAGGCATGATGTTCAACCAATGAGGCTTTTTTTGCTAGTGAGGCTTGAATGATTGCTAGTGAAGCTTGACTATTAGCCAGTGACGCTTATTGTATTACCAGTGAGGCATACAATTTGTAAACAATAAGTTTTTAGCTAGTGTGGCTTAATAAAGCAATTGTTTAGAGTGGTTTTTTTCACCCTTTTAGGATTTTTCCACTCATAAATCTTGTGTCTTGATTCTTCTTGATGATGTGTTGCTTTGTTCATGGTTGATCATTCCTGATTTAAATGTGGTATTCTGATTTGCACATCTTTGTGATTTTGATAACATACAACATCTAGAGACTTTGGATAATCAAGTGTGTTGATTTTTGAAATTGGTTTTATTGAACCACTCATTTACCCCCCCTCTTAGTGGTTTTGTACTCCAACAACAATGGCATTGAATCATTTATCAAACAATTTTTTCTTCACAGGGAAACATTTTCTCGGGGAATAGTTGACTAAGATAGCTCTTGTTTCAACTAACCACCTCTCATGAAATCTCATTCATATTATAATCTTGCATGATTGTATCATAGTAAAGGTGATTATGACACCACTGGCTGTTGCTACATGGCATCAGTCAAGGAAAGCCAGAGGCCACAAGATTTTTTGGACATGTTCAATTAAAGTTGGGAGATCTTAAGAGTTCTCTCTCAAATTTTGAAAAGGTTTTGGAGGTCCACCTTGTTGGTGTTTAAAATCCACATAGAGATTGCAAATCTCTAAGAGGTAGCCAACCCCTATCAAGGATACCTACAACCACTAATGGCCAACTAACGAGAGTCAGTAAAGGACTGACCTCTCCTGCACTTTTGGCTCTGTAGGACCAAGGTGGGTAAACCTAAATGTGTTCACATGAATATTTCATGATTGGTAAGAACACTTCTTATATACAGATTACAATTCCTACACCTTCAAAGGGATAGTGATCATTTCATGGTTTCGGCAAACCAGAGAATGACTACTAGTGCCAAAGAGCAACGGAATTGACCCACTTATTTGTTACAATACCTCCCATAGGAGGACAAGGTTGTATTCAAGTGTTTTATGTTCAGTATTTGGAGATCTCTGCCTAGAACTTATAGTCTTGAACTAATAAAATGACACAAACATTATCCAGTGCTTCATCCATTAGGTAACAGAGTCATACAGAACAAATTCCTGATACGATGAACTTATCTCATATAGCATTACTATCATGAGATAGCTTAGCCTATTAAGATAGTACTTCTTCAAGCATCCTGGGCATATAAAACCATGAACATGTAACTAACTCTTCAAGCATTTGATTAACTCTTTGAGTTAAAGCAAGAAAAATAATTACATTTTCAATTAACTATTGAAACTGAATAGATAAACCTTTGGTAAAACTATTCATAATCCATGGCACACACCCAGGAGAGTAAACCAACTTAATTTTATAGATTTCTTTCGATATCAGTAATTTAAAAGCATATCACACTAATTTGTATATAAATCCAACCCAGGATGACTTCCTAAAAAAACAAAATGTTCATAACATTTTAAACTATAAAATGGACTATATAGACTTCCAAGTTTCGGATTCCAATTTTTTTTCTGACCCTTTACAATGAGCCGTGAAATCTCCTTTATAAAATAGGAGAGCAACAAGCATTAGGCTACATTGTGACACCAAATTGAATTTCAACACCAAAATGAAATTCAAATTTACATTCCCTGTCATAATGATACCGTGCATGAACAAAGGAATCAAAAGCGGTTATGAAATAACCAGTCGAGAAACAAAATTTTGTGCAAAGCACAAGCACGTCCACACCCACATGAAAAAACAACAAAAGAAGACATGTCCAACAGACCCACCACCAGTAATGATCAAGAAGCAACATGGCCATGGTACAAGCAACCACTCCGAGTTCGAGCCTACGACAGCGATGGCATCACCTCCTCTTTACCAACCTTGCGAGTACATCCCCGAACAACTGGTCCCGGTGCTAATGCAGATACTGGCTCAATTGCCAGAACTTCCTCATCCACTCCCATAAGGTCAACCAGGGAAGCCAAGTAGTACCGATAATTAGAATCAGTCTCAGATTCATCAGAATCCGAGATGATTATCGGGGACGAACAATGTACTGGCCTCTTCCCAGTGTTCCCAATAATAGTCTTGTGAGACATGGGAGAATCAGACTTCTTCATGACTGGTGAAGCTAGCCTCGTGCTCCTTCGCTTAACTGATTTATTCATGATAGAAACAAAGCATAACCACAAACAGAAGTAGAACCTTACTGCACATAGACATAAGAGAATGCAATGTTGATCGCATACCATTCAGTCAACATTTATAGAATAAGCCAGTATGTAGGGTACAATTACTTGAAGGCAACTCAAACACTCACACAGTTAATGATCCAGATAACCATGAATTCCCTCAGCAAGATGGCACTATTCACACGCAGGAGGAAATCAAGTGGAGATCCTCTAGAGAAAAGAAACCCATATCATTAATGACACGAGTAACAGCCAAGTAATACATGCCATACAGATAACTCACACACCCCTTCCTTATAAATGAACCATCGATTTGGAAGACACTTTAACAAACGGAGGGTCAAGATCAAGTCAATGGATGTTGACGATCCACGTCGACGCCTTCAAAAAATAGATCCAATCAAAACTTGTAGAAAAATAGACCCGAACCGCACAGTGGGACCCATATACTCACTCTGGCAAGAAAAGAAAAGCCACGTGCCACTCCCTCACATACCTCACAACACCACTCGAATATTTACTCTGCTCGTGCGAGGTGTGTGAGAAACCATAATTACCCCGCTATTAATGGCTATTACCGGTGAAAAGATGGCCCCATGTCATGTCCAATACCTCGGGAAGAAAACCCATTCATACACTCATGCCACGTGGCGACATCTCGTGAACCTTGCACCACTTTGATGATGCCAGCAGACAAACTTGCAAGGTCTGTGAGAAGCGATCAAGATCCAATTCTGTGATCGGATGATTCATCAGCCCTCAGATAGAACAGTCAAGTGGGGTCTGCATTGAAATTCCCGGTGGTGTAAAACATAGGCCATTATGCCAAAAAGACTGGCGAATTAGGTGAAAGAGGGGCGGTAAAGCATGACCTGAGAGGGATGAAACCTCACTTAAGTGACCGGTCCACCATGGTAGCAAGTCACCGCTAAAATATAACAAGAGGGTTTTGACCGATCCATAATGAAGGTTACCATGAGTGACTTAGAAACCCTCTAACCCCAGCTTCAATTTTTTGAAATTCCATCACACCCTAAGAACTATGAGAGCTTAAAAGTTGTAGGCCATATATATGCTTAGCAAGGGTATGTAGAGAAAGCTTTGGAAATTTTAAGAAAGGTAATTCACATAGATCCATGTGATGCCCATGCATTTATCAATATGGGTGAGTTATTAATATCATTAGACCCCAATGCAGCCTTAGATTATCTTAAGATAGAAAAGTCTCTTATGAAGAAGAGCAGAGAAGAAGTGCCCATTTAATTGTTAAATAAAATTGGGGTTCTTCATTTTGAGCGTGATGAACTAGAGTTGGCTCAACAAACTTTTTTGGAGGCATTAGGAAATGACATTTGGGTTGAATTCATAAATAAAAGCCACAATGCCAATTTTGTAATTTTTCCTATGCTCTTTAAGGATATGGAATTCTTCCATCGACTAGAAGAAGGTTGTGTTTCACTTGATTTACCATGGGATAAAGTCACTACACTATTTAATCTTGCTATGTTGTTTGAATAGCTATGTGATATTGAAAAACCAAATCTTTTATACAGGCTAATATTGTTCAAGTTTCTTGATTATGTGGATGCATATCTATGTCTTGTAGCCATGGCTTAGGCTCGGAATGAGATCCAACTAAGGATAGAATTGATTGGGGATGCACTTAAGGTGGATAAAAACTCATAATTTTTTTTATATATGCTTGGCAAAATGGAACTGAAAACAAATGACTGGCTTAAAGCAAAAGAAACAATTAAAGATACACAAAGTGAATTAGATGCAAAGAATTCTTATATTGAAATTTCACTTGGAAATTGGGATTATTTTGTAGCTTTTCGCAATGAGAGGAGGGATCCAAAGGTGGAGGCACAACATCTTGAGAGGGCTAGAGAACTATATTGTAAAGTGTTGGTATAGAGATCAAGAAATGTTTATGTTGTAAATGGGGCAACCATTGTGCTAGCTGAAAGGGGTCAATTTGATATTACAAAGGAAAATTTTACATAGGTACAAGAAGCTACAACATGAAGCATATTTGTTCATATGCCTGATGTGTGGTTAAATATAGCACATGTTTACTTTGCACAAGGATAGTTTGTGCTTGCAGTGAAAATGTATCAAAATTGTTTGAGGAAATTCTATTTTGGCACTGACACCCAAATTTATTATATTTAGCTCGAACACATTATGAAGTAGAACAATGGAAAGATTGTAAAATAATATTATTAAGAGCAGTAGATTGTAACTATTGTAGGTTTCCAATCAGAAAGCTATAGATTTTGTGTTTAATGTAATGAGGGTTTCGAATTACCTTTGAATTCATTGCAAAGGACATCCCCAAATCCCACTTTACTACAGAGGGCATCACTAAATTCAAATTCATTGTAGCAAACTCCAAATTCCTTGCCTACCTTTTCAGAAGTCTCCAGATCCTCTCCAAACAATCTTTATCACCCATGCAAGTAGCTACTATAACTCAAAACACCTCAGTGTAGTTGTCAAGTGCCAAGTTGAACGAATAATGAATCGTGTGCAATACACTCTTGCCAATAGTTTCCTTAAATATTTTTTTTAATTTTATCTTATTTATATTTGCGTGACTAACTATGTAGTCATTTTTATTTGTATGACTAAATATTTTTTTATTCCACAACAAAATTAGTCATTTATTTACTCATTTATAGCTGAGTTGCAAAAAATTAGTAAAATTTAGTCATTTTTAGTTGTTGTGACTAAAAGTTTTAGTCACCTAGTCATTTATTTGCCAAATTCTACTAGTGTCTCTCCTCAAAAGTATGCATCTTCACCAAGTTCTATGTCAAAACCTCCCTTATGATTCCTAGGTGGTATACCATCTCTTAGTCCCATAAACTCAACAATAACTTCATCATTTTAAAATACATCTAAAACTGGTGCTCATTGTTGGTCCTAGTCAATTAATTGAGGATAAACAAGTTAAAGTTCATGTTTCTCAAATGGTTGGTCAAATGATAGGGTAGTGATGGCATTAAAAAAAGTGTTCTTGAATAGTTAAGTGATGTACATGAAAGAGTATTTGATGGAATCATCATCATCAAATGTCTTAACCATAAGAGAGGAAGGACCTTCCTCACAATATTAGGAGTAACATAGTCCAACAAACCATATCATAGTCCTTGATTCTTCTTACACTTCTCAAGGATAATCAATTCTCTCATACATTTCTCATGTATACCAAGGCCACCTTTTCTTATGAATCCCATGCTTTTAACAAGTTGAAAACCCTTATTGTTGTGATCAAAGGAGATAGGTTCTAGCTCTTGTTCTTCTTCCTTATATAACCAAGTAGAAACATCTTCTATGATTTCCTTTCTCAAATCTCCCCATTTAGAGAATACTATGGGTTTACATTCAATGGTAGTAGCATGAACTTCCTTAATTTATTGCAGTTTTCCATGTGATATTGGTGATAGCGGAGGTTTTCTAACATAACAGGATTTTTCATGTGATAATCCCCACAACAATTGTATAGTACTTGGATCTTGAGATCAAATTCAGGTGGGTTTGCTGAGGATGATGGAGCAATGAATGATGAGGCTAATGATGCTAAATCAACATAGTTAAATGAGAAAAAAGAGATATCATTACTAGGAAATTGGAAGATTTTTGTGTATTTCTCTTCTAAGTTCTTACAATAATGGAAAGGTTTCAAATCAGCATAAATGGTGACCTCTTTGTCATTATAGGGAAATTTCAAGCATTGATGATAGGTTGAAGGGATATCTTGCATTGCATGAATCTAAAGGAGTCCCAAGAGAAGTTTATATGGTAGCTCAAGATCTAATACTTGACAAGTTGTTTTTGCTATTGTTGGTCCCACTTGAACAAGAAGTCTGACAGTGCCCTCATAATCTCTCTCATTGTTATCATAGGCTCTAATAGTAATGCTTTCTACTTTTGAATAACCTCATCAGAATATCCTAACCATTGTGCAAACTTTAAGGTACAAATGTTTAAGCCCATGCCACCATCTATCAATACTCTCTTGATTTTGTGTTTATGGATGTAGACTTCTAGGTATAAAGCTTTGTTATGATATGTTACAAGGGAAGATCTCTTTTAGAGAAGATGAGATGATGGGTAGAAGAAATGTGCCCTACTATGGCCTGAAATTGCTATGGGTATGGACGACTCTACTAAGGCTTTATCTAAAAATTCTTTATGAGTTGGGGATATTTTGAGAAGTTCAATGATGGAAATATGTGTGGGATTCTTATTTTAGATGGTCAATAAGGTTCTACTTGGCTTGCAGAGGCTTAGATAAAGCTTTAGTTTGTGTTGGTGCTCCCTGGATTGTAACTTTTCCTCACCATGTAGTAACATTACACTCATGATTCTTATTGACTATAGCTACAACTAAGATTTGGTGATTAGCTTCAAAATTAGCACCTACTACATTGTCATAGGAGTATGTGATTTTATTGTAATCCCTTCCTTTACCTTTGTCATTTCATTTTTATGGTCGAGGATTGGATCCTTTTAGATTCCCTAGTAGTTGTTACTAGATGTTCTAGGATGATATTCAATGTCAAATTCTCCCGTATCAATTAGATCTTATATGAGGTTCTTTAGTTTCATGTAGTTATTGGTCTTGTGTCCTTTAGTTCTATGGAATTCTCATTATACCAAGGAGGTTTAAATCATGGTTCCTCATAGTTTCTTTGTTTTGGTAATTTGATAAGGTTTGTTTGAAGCAATTTTTGTAAGACCACTTCAACAGGTTCTCCCAAAGGAGTGTATTTTTGTCTTGTTTGAGTGAATATATTGTTAGGTCTTGGTGGTCCTCTTGGAGGATTTTAATTTTGATTAGTCGACTGATTGCTTAGGGGATTATTTTCTTGATTACTTTGAACATTGTGTTGAGGATAGTTAGGAGGAGATTGTATGTTTTGCATAAATTTAGCATTTACTACCCCATCATTAGTAATGTTTATTCTTTTCCCATAGACGTGGTTTATGATTTGAATTGGAAGGTTGCTCTCAATTGTATAGCTTGATAAATCATTTTGCAATAAGAGCCCTTTCAATAGCTATGCCTTTTTCTATGATATCATCAAGTGTGTTGGGACATAACATGGTTAATTAGAAGCTTAAATCAATGTTTAGATTCCCCATGAAAATGTCAACAAGTTATTTCTCAGGAACAAGCCATTTGCATTTACTTGCTTTAGGTCACCATTGTTGTAAGAAGGAAACAAAAGGCCCACCTTGGTTTTGTTTCACTTTGTACAAATCAGTTACGATGATCTCTTATTCTATGTTGTACGAGAAGTGATTGATGGTTTTTTTTATAGTTCATTGAACATTTTAATTCCAGGTAGTAAATGAGAAAACTATTATATGGCTTGTCCACCAAGGATTCTAGGAAAGAGTCTCATCATGTAAAAGTCGTTGTTAGCTGCCTCCATGCAAGCCACCAAAAAATTCTTGTATGTTCAAGAGGTTCTCCTCTTCCTTTATACTTTTCAAATTTGGGTATTTCAAAGTTTTTAGAGAACAAAATCATGGTAATACTTTGATCATAATGATAAGGAAAAATGTATTTCAAGTCATAGCTCTTCTTAGTCTTTCTGATTTGTATTCTACTATCCTTTGATTGAGGATTTCAATTTGTAATGCTAACTCATTTCCTTGTGGAGGGTTAGGTGGATTATAATTTTATTGTCCAAGGAAGGATGATGAGTTGTGAGATGGATTTTGAGTGTGCATTAGACCTTGAGGGACGTTATATGTTTGTGATGAAACATTCAGTCCTTGAGGAGCATTGTATTGGTATTGAGGATAAGCATTTGGATCTTGACGATTTACGTTTGATTGTTGAGGTATGAAAATTTGTTGATGAGGAACAAGATTTTGTTGTTGAGGAACAATATTTTGTTGTTGAGGTACAATATTTTGTTGTTGAGGTACAATTTTTTGTTGTTAAGGAACAAGATTTTGTTGTTGAGGTACAATATTCTATTGTTGAGGAACAATATTTTGTTGTTGAGGACCAAGATTTTTTTGATATTATAGATTCATTTTTTGTTGTTGTGGAGTTTGAGTGTATGAAGGACCATATTGACATTGCACTGTGTTAGGATCTTGATTTTGAAATTTTAACCCTTGTTGATATTAAGCGTTATATGAAGGGTCTCAGTATGAAGGTTGTTGTTGAGTGTGTTGTTGTTGAGGAGTGTTATGTTGTTGGTACATGAGTTGTTGTTGTGGAGGGTTGTATTGTGTGTGTTGATAGATTGGTGGTTGTTGTTGTGATTGAAGAGATGGATTGGTTTGTTGTGGTTGAAGAGGTGGATTGTTTAGATTCAACATGGTATAGATGGGTGAAACCATATGTTGTTGTGGTGATGGCATGTTAACATTTAATGGTTGATTTGGTGGTCTAGGAGGAAGATTCGACATGTTTTACATGTTTGAATTTTGACCTTGTTGAGGTGAATTTTGTGACCAAGAGGATGTATATAAGTTTCTTGATACATTTGGTCTCCATGTACTGGTTGAAGTGTTATGAGGTACAAACGGAGTTGTAAAAGGGTTGGTTGTTTGTTGTGGATGGTTTTATGTTCCCAAGATATTAGGATCGGTTTGGTTTTGTTGAGCTACCATTGCTTGTTCCATTTGATATTGTTATCTATATAATGGATTGTCAAGTGGTATTTCTTAAGGAGGATCATTTGTTTGTGCAAAGAAACCTGGAATTTTTGCTTGTATAGTAGGTTTAAACACTTGCCTAACCACCATATTTTCATCTCTAGAAATGAGGGTTGGATCATTAAGGTTTTCAATGTTGTAATCAATGGGTAGTTATGTACCATGTTGTGCAAGCCTATAGAAGTAAGTGTTGGGATAAGAACTAAGCAATTTTTCCATGACTAAAATTTTTGGGGTTTTGAGTCATTTCTAAGATCCTTTCTTTAGTAAGTTCTTCATCAGAATCCTCTTCTATATAACCATATTGTCCTCTAGTGGGTTGATTTCCTTGTTGAGAGAAACATTTTCGATGTTCAAGATGTACTTTTAGTTGTGAAGGATCAATGTTTGGTTGTGGTGGAGGGTTAACATTTGGTTGAAATGAAGGGTTTATGTTTGTTGGTTGAGGAGCAGAGTATCCCCATGGAATTTCAGTTTTAGTGCCAACATTTATTGTGTGAACGCTTGTTGTGTGGATGTTTGTGGTGTTTGGAATATTAGAACTACTAGTATTAGTTGCCATTTTCTTCTTATGTTGTGATCTCGTTGTTGTCATAAAATTCCTACTAGACCTAAAGGATGAAAAGATCTAGATGATAGATGTATGTGTTGTTTGGATTTTTAGATTTCAAAGTTAGATTTTCAAGGATGTGTTGAATTTTTTTTTGAACAAAATAATGATGTTCAAGTTGATTTTTTATTGAAAGGTTAAACTTTAGACAAAAACATAACAAAGTTGATTTATGCTATATCTCAAGATGTTGATGGAAGATTGGTTGATGTATTTGTTTGAAATAGACTCACAAGTACAAGAAAAGAGAGATGCTAGTTATTTGTAAACCTAAGAGGGATATAGTTCCACTAAGTTAACAAGTTTGCAAGATATGGTTAAATGAGATCAAAAGATATTAGCAAGTTGATTAAGGTTGTTGATATGCGAAGATGTTTGATGTTTGATCCAAAAGAATATGTTGATGTTTCCTAAGAAAACCAAGTTGAAAGATAGTTATGATGTTTGATGACCAAAAGACTATTTAGGTTTGTTATGACAAATATTTTCAGTTCTAGGATGATAGGTTTATGACAGATTTAAGTTTAAAGAATTTGTAGGTCCGATATGGATAAATATTACATACAAACACATCAATATAGGAAAACACATCACACTGCCCCCAAGCGAAGGCAATAGTGTAGGAAAAAGTGACAGTGTGTAGAGAGAAAATGAAACAAACTGTGCAAATGTGATAATCTGATGAAAGGTAGTCTAGACAATTTTAGCAAAAGTAACTCTGTGTAGAAAGAGGTTCTGACAAAATATAGCAAATGTAGATGCGATAGAATAAGAAATAGCGATAATATGTAAAAAATAGACGTGCAAGTTTGAGAAAAAATGACAAGATGCAAGGAACAAAAGTGATTTTTTATGCAAACATGACAATGTATCAGAGTAGTCATAGGAAAATGTCAGAGGTGGTAATTCGTGATAGTCAAGCATAATTTTATTTTACTATTTCTATGTTTCTTGAAAGTTTTGGTAAAGTTTAAAGTGTCAAAGTTTGAGTGTATATTTTGAAAAAAAGTGATATGAATAACAAACATAAACAATCAGGACTAACTCAAATGGTAAGGGAAATATTTTGTAAGGTTTCTTCCACAAAGCTCACTAGTAATAGATCAATAAAATAAAATAATTACAACCTAATTAATAGTAAAGGTTTATCTAACTATAGTAGGCTTATCACACTTACATGTTAATCTATATCCAAGGAGTGGAAGATTAGGGTATGTCAAGGTCATGTACCACCTTGAAACCCATCACCTTGAAAGAGATTAAGCTCTAACAAGACACCTTATCTCTTCAACCAAGAACCAAACATGGTAATTAACTTCTCATGTCAATAGCGTCATGATGCATCACTATAAAAGAGGTTTGATAGGTCTTAGGATTTTTAGTACAAATTGGTTATTAGTGGGTGGAACATCCATGAAGATCGCCAGCTACATAGATATCTCCTTGGAATTTGAAATTATCTTGAACTCCTAGTGGAAGTCTAGTACGCTACATGCACAAATCGAACTACAAATTTTTCTCTCATCCAATTTATATAGCGTTCCAGAAAATGTCGCTTGAGGTTGATCCCTTGGGTTCTCAATTAAGATGTGTCCCAAGGTAGGCCTCCTACCAACAAAAATGGAAGACTTGTGTGTTATTTCTCTTCACCCAAGATCACACAAAGCGTAAGGGGAGAGGATACATAGACAAAACACCTTTGATTATAAGAAAATAAAAGGAAATTAGAGGTATTTCTCTTCACCCAAGATCATACAAGGTGTAAGGGGAGAGGATATGTACACTCCAACTTACAATACACATCAAAAAAAATTATTTTAAAGCACCAAATGTAAATGTAATTTAATTTACCAAGCAAATAATACAAGTTCAAATGATAAATATTGTATAGGAAATCCACAAACAATGTATTAGTAGTTTGGAATATTATATTGGACTGATCAAAACCTACAACACAAATGCATTAGAAGTTTTGAATGATTTGCCATCCCCCAAATGAATGTTGCATAGATATGTTAGATTAAAAAGCACATAACAACAAACAAGTGGTTAGGGTTAGATGCAAAATTTGAAATCAAAAAGTTGTCAGAAAATAGAGACCAAAAATAACGGTCAAACGTGAAATTATTAGCAGAGACATCTTTTTTTACCACAACAGGTTTCATAGACATGGTTTTTTTGTAGTTGATAGATGGGGCAAGATTTTAAAATGTGGCTCTTTTACTCTGGCAAACATGAAAAACCTGCAGACGTAGAAAAATAATTAGAAAAACCCTGCATAATGAGAAAAAAAGACAAGTAGATTATCAAATACGACTAGATTAGCAAACACGACTGATTTGTAGTTGAAAAAGGTGATCGTTCATGGTCGTTCACGGATTTTTAATAGACGATTGCTCCAAAAACCTATAAATCATAAAAAAAACTCACACAAATTCATTAGATCAGAGACATGGGTCCCATCGGGCATGCCAATTTGTGAAGTGGGAGAAGTGGACTGTGGAAATGAAATCAAACAAGGGTTAGAATCATCAAGAAACCAAAACAAGAGAAGATCGAACCCCACTTACAAATTAAATTGAGTGCACACATGGTTAGAAATCAACACAAACTAAATGAAAATCAAGTCAAAACAAAGAAAACAAACCATCTACACACCTTGCATTCCATTTTAATGGTGATGGTATGTTGGATTGCGTGATCATGAAGCTCCCATGATTATAAAATCATGAAGATGAAGACCTAGATGCATGTTAATTGCACAAAAATGCTTAATGATAATGTTATGCTCAAGTGCTCAAAGTTTCTCAAATGATCTAGATGTGTAACAATGAGGAATGAATGATGTTTTATAGATTTTCATGATTATGATCAACGATTGAGATTGAACCTCAAAGACCCATGAAGGAGAATGAATCAAGGAAGATGAGGGATCAAGATCAATTTGAACTCAAAATATCTCCACAATTTAAGGAAATTGGTTGAGGATATTTCAAAATGAAGGGGGGAGATTAGATCAAGAAATGGAGGGATGAGAATGAATGAGAGGAATGAGACATTTTAGGATATTTTGAAAAATAATATTCCATGGGAATAAGCCTTTGAGAGGGAAAATTAGGATAATTAAATAATTCAAGATTATTTAATTATGGAGGATTAGGATATTCTTAATTAAAAAGGAATATTCCAAATAAATGGGATTGGAATTAGATAATTAATTAATCCAAGATTATTTAATCATAGGACATTAGAGGAAAATTAGATTTAGGGCTAATTAAATAATTAAAATTATTCAATTAGGGGAAATAAGAGGAAAATTAGTTAAATGTGATGAATTAATTATATTTCAATATTATTTAATTAATAGAGGAAACAGGTGAAAATGGTAGAAAATGATGTTAAAAGGGGAAAAAGTAATGTAAATGATGCATTATGCAAGATCGAGGATGAATATGATGAAAATGCAAGATTAATGATGTGTGATACGAATTAGGCAATTTTTCTTGTCTACAGTATGTATCATCCTTTCATCATTTCATCGAGGTGCATAATAATTTCACATTCAAGCTTTAAAAAATTATCTTGATACAAATCATATAGTTTAGCCTTTTTCCAAGTACATAAAATGATCTCAACATTATACACCACTTGGAAAAACTTGGGGATACATCATTTTCTCATTATACTATTAGCTCATGTGAATAATTCACATTCTTAACCTTTGATAAAAGAAATTGAGACACCTTAGCCCAAGTTCTATGCAAAGATATTTTATTTTACCTTTTGTTTCCACCACTAGATGCATTAAATATCAAGAAAAATGAATGAATTATATGATTAACATATGATTAATGGCTAGAGTGAAATGGAAAACCCTAAGGTTGTTACTATCTACTTTTTTTCATTTTGTCTAAGCCAATTGGAATTGAACACATCAATCATGACTAGCACCCTTTAAAATTCCCTATAAAATATTGTTTTGATATCAATGAACCTTATTTAGTTTTTGGTGAGGTCTATGGTTATGGTTGCTTTGAACCCCTTCTTAGACATGGATATCTCTTTGAGCAATAGAATCAAAATGGAAATTATATTCCTTCAACTATAATACTTAAAATTTATTAAAAGGTGATAATTTCAAACAATTATTGTCGAATGACACATGACCAATGGTGAGGGAACAAATGATATAGCCAAACTCACAAATAGCAACATTTTAGAATTTTACTAATGCCAAAAAAAATTGATCATGTAGAACTAAGGTTGTAAATAATTTTCTTTGAATATATTTCATATGTAGATAAACCCATAAAATATGTTACTAGATCACTTGAAATAATTTTACTTATTCCTCATGATGTGTACCATATGAGCACCTATGTAATTTCCTTTTCATTGATGAGGTTAAAATAAATTCAACCATGTGTTGCACAAAAGTTACTATCTTTTAGACCTATCATTAGTTTTGTTGACAAATAATATAAGCCGATAACCCACATTGATTGATACACAATCAATGGATAGGGGTGAAATAATAAAACTTAGAGTTGCCAACATATAAATTTCATTTTCACCTACACTAATTAGAATTGAACCCATCATACTAATGTTATGATGAAATGTTTCCTTGAACATTCACCAGATAGGTAAAATGGGCCCACCACACCCAAGTAATTGGACCACTTCGTAAATTGTCACTAGTTCTTTATGATGTGGACCTATGTGGGCATCCACATACTTGATTCCTAATTAATGGGATTGATGCACACTAAACTAAATATTACACCAAAGTCTTTTGTTGACTCTATCAACCCACAATAGTGACAAGATCTTTCAATGAATGTTGATTGACATGTGATCAAGAAATAAGAGGAAATTTTGAGGCATAAGGTGTATGTAATTGTCTTTCGTCATTTTTCTAGGTGAATAGGATGGAGCATGTCACAAGAGATTGATATTTTTTGGGGCTTTTAGAGATAATTTTATGTTTGTATTATCTAACCTTGTAGGCTTATGACATGTGGCACAATAGTAATTCATGTCCAGGCCTCCTCAACCTTTAATATTTCATTTAGATCAATCAAATACTACCATTGTTATTTTACTTCAAATTAAAAACTCTATGCTATATGACAAATGCACAAATAACTTTGGACTCTTCATTAGAAAAGTGAACACATATGCAATTGCATATGGTTGGTGCAAGAATGCAATATTACTATTTCTTGGTCACTTCTTTATAAATGAGTTTTCAATTAAGTGATATTTTATAGTTGATATCAAGTCACTTTTAAAATATGAAAAAAGAACAGGTCTTTGAGCAAATATATGGCTTTAGACAAAATAAAATCTACTTTGTCATAAAACTAAAAAAAGGTGCTAGATGAGGTATATAAGAAATAATTAAAAATTATCAAGGTCAAGGTCAAGGTCAATTTAGTTTAGATAAGCAAGATAGATTTGAAATAACACAAGTTATAACCATGACTCAATTTCCAATATGATCTATTAGGCACTCATATGAAAATAAAATATTTATAACAAAAATAATTAAAATAACCATGATCTCAACACAATAAACAACCTAGACCACCCAAAACCTATAATTAATCATATCCATGCCCAAGAATAGACCCCACCATAACTATCTTAAATAACCCCTCTCCCCCAACCACCAACTCCATCAATAAGATCAATTTCCACCCATCCAATTCAAGGTCACAACAATCTCATCTAGAGGCCTATACCAACTAACACAAAATAGAATACCTTCATCATTTTCTTAGCTCTTTAAAAAATATTATCAACATAGGATGACAGTGTGCCATAATTGGATAGTACTAAGAAACCATGAGAATATGTTTCCATCAATTTTTTTATAATCAAGCATAACTTCAATCAATTTAACGATTTAAGTTCCTTCAACTCCTTGTTTATATTGTCAAGGTCTTCTTCCTCACCAAGGTAAAATCTCCTTATATATAGTTAGGGTCTCCTCCCTTTCTAAGGTAATCTTTTCCATGGATGCATAAGAGACTAGCACCCTTTATTTTAACACACAAAGCTTCTAATACCACTCCAGTCAAGCTTGATCATGCAAACTAAGAGGGGATTAAAAGCATAGGAACTATAATTAATGATTAGCCAAAACAATAAAATTTGCTAATTTGGAAATACAGTCATCTTTAATAGAAGCTTTAGACCTTAAGGGAACCTCCACATTGATACTTAAAGAACCTATTGTCACATGAAATTGCACCCTGCCGAGCATGCAACTCCACATTCCAATGACACAATGGAAACAACCTCAAGGTGTGGGACCTTGCGCATATGAGGTTGAATCTCCAGAGAAGTTCGACTTCCTTTTTCAATCCCAGTGCAATGTGTTGGTCCAACCCAACACATGAAATCCTACCACTAACAACTGACAATGGAAAAGGGTTAGAAAGAATGCGTGAAGGGAAAAGTGGGGGTTATACACCAAGATGGAAATGGTCACTTCTCCCTGGCTAATATTTTCACAATACATCAAAGAAGGAGACTAAAGAACTCACACAACTATCTATTTTATTGATTTCAAAAGAAAACATAAAGGTTAGGGTTTGGAATGGCACTAGAAGGAAAGAGGATTTCTCAACACAACAGTTGCAAACAATCTTAACACAACATACATGCATGAAAATGTAAACACTCAAACACGAAGGTAATAGAAGATTACTCATACATAAAAGAGGAGAGAACCAACAATAATGATCAAATTCATTAATATAAAGGCATATAGCCAATCTTTACAATTGCAATTATGAAAAATACCGTGCAAAATAAAAAACCTAGAGGAGATAGAAGAAGAATAACCCCCCAAAAATGTACAAGTGTTTCCTTTATAGTTTAGGCATAACTGAGATGCACAATAACTAACCCTAACCCAACTAGGGTTACCCATCAAAGATATTTGATCCATAAATAAATGCTCATGAAATCTACGCCAAGAAGGGCCATGGATGCCATACCTGCTATGGGGAATTATGCCAAGAAGGACTTGGAGAAGGCATAGCTAGCACACAATCACCTTGTCGTGGAGATTTGCTTGGAAAATCCGTGAAGATCCCCCACAAAATTCATGAAATAGGGATAAGAATGGAAAAGAGGATGAGCAACAACAATGAATGAGCATGGCGCCTACAAATCCACTAGGAGAAGTCACCAAAATGCATTAATGTTGTCCTTGAACCCTAAAAATTCAAGCCTGGCTGCTGAGAAGTAGATGTGCATTAATGACATTTGGTGAAGAAACTATGCCAATTTGTGGAAAGTCGAGATGTTGGGCCCGAAAGGGAAGCTCTACAAGCCTATAAATTAAACAACCTAGACCCCAAATATGTGTCTTGTTGGAATGTCAAAGGGACCACAAAATAGATCCCGTTGAAATCCCAAGTGTCACTAATGTCGCCTTTGCATCTTTGTTGAGTCCCACTAGCATCACTATCCCATCAGAATGTCAAAGGGACCATAAAATAGGTCTCACCTAAATCCACTGTCACTTCAATGTAGCGATCACCTTCACATTGGAATGTTGAAAGGACCACATTTCATCTCTCATCGATATTGCATTCTCTCCTCGATGAGGAGCCTTCGAAAGTCGGGCCTCAGGTCGTCAGATGTCAAGCGTCGAGCTTGCAAACTCACTACGTACTAGAGGAAGGTGGAGGAAACCACGATGAAGGAAGAAAAGGTCAGGGGCTGGAGAGGAGGGTTACCTCTTACTGAGGAAAGGTAAGAGGTAACAAAGAAGGCTAAAGGACAACTTCCAAAATTATGAAACTTAGCCAAATTTTGAAAGGGAAACCATCAGTAAGACAAGAATATGTTGAAGAGATCGAAGAAGAAGTCAATTCGACATAGCGAAGGAACCTTAGGTGATGACCGAAAGCCAGAAAAACAAACTTTCAAAGGTCGAAGGGAAATATTACCTCTTACCTCTGAAGGTAAGAGGTAAGATGCAAGGCTGAAGGGTGATGGCTAAAGAATAAATTATAGGGAAGAGGAAGTGAAGTAGGAGGAGGTAAAGGGTGAGGCCGAAGGGCGAAACCCAAAACACTTAAAAGAAAAGGGGGAAGGAAGGGAGCAATGGAGAAAGCAAGTAAGCAACAGTATGAAAGCCCAAAAATTTGGGACTTGGCTAATTTTAGGAACACCTCAAATGAAACAAAAGCAAGATGACCCATGGAAGATCACTCAGATCAAATATCAGTGATGGGTCATCAAAGGGGGCCATAAATGACAACAAAACCTAACCCACTTTTAACCAAACTAAATGCCACCATGTCAAAGCAATGAAAAATGGAAACTAAGTAGTGATCTAAAACCCTTCCCCATCTGAATAAATCCCTAGGCTACAATAAGCAACACTTGCAAGCCATACATCTCACCAAAGACAAGAAAGAGCACTAGTAATGCTCAAACACTATTAGAAAACCTAATGACAAGCTTTGTGAACACCAAACTGGACTCAAGAATCCTAAAAGCATATAATAGAAAATTCAAGAACCTCTCATCATAAAGGATCTATCCTACTACCAAAATAATTGCAATATGTGCCAAGGAGTTACATCAAATAATCATTATCCTCCTAAATTTGAAATGTTTTTCAAACCTACCACATAAATCATAATGAAATCAATAAACTCACATGCCCTAAGAAAAGAGGAAGGGCCAACTAAGAAAACCCTTAAAAAAACTATAAAGGTTTAAAATTCAAAATTTTATCCAAACCAAACCATGCACTAGAATGTTCATTCAAAAGAGCCAAAAATGGGTTCTAATCTACCCTTACATTAGCCAAAAAATCAACCATCAAGATGGACTCTCAAAAGCAATGTATAGACTTGATAACTTCAAATGAGTTGCTCAAAGTTGAATCCTCTTCTAACTAATAACCATTCTTCCAATTGGGACAAGAACCCTTCTAAAGACCTTGAATACAAAATAAAGAATCACCTTTTGCAACTAATTTCATATAACCCAAGGATGAAGCTAGAGCCATCCTTGTAACCACTACTTCCCATTCAAGCTTATTGTTTGTTCTACGTCCTAGGAAAAAAGAACCACCATTAACAAAATGCCTATTTGAATTATAAAGCACCACACCTGCCTCCATTAGACCAAGTTACCCTAGGATGTCTCATCAAAATTAATCTTAAGAAATCATTTTTGAAGATTATTCTAAGTAGCAGTTTTTCAATCAAATGAATTATTTCTCAACCCTTTACTAGAGGTTAATGGAAATTATAACAAAACCTAAATAAAAATAACTAACTAGGGACATTCTAGATGACAACAATGGGTGGAGTGTAATGACATGAGTGTGTTAATAAAAATAACTAACTTTTATCTTAATTTTTACAATTATTTATGGCATATGACAAATTCATTGCCAACAATTCACCGATGGAAAATTCACTGCCAACAATTCATTGCAAGAAAACTCACCGCCATGACAAATTCACCACGCGGTGAGTTGCTAGTGGTGAATTTTACTTGGTTTGAATTTGCCTAGAACTATTATTTACATGTCAAAATATAATTATTTAATAATAAACATAATATTTTCAAAATAAGCAACACATAAACTTATGTCTACATCATGTATATAGTAAATAAAATAGTTCTCAAATAATAAAATAACTTTTGAGAAAATACAATAGCTCTAATTCAATATTTTAAGATAGATTTATTTAAAATATATATACTACTTTAATTTACACATTTTTAAGAGCCCTTCCAATCCATAGAATCCACACACTAAAATAAATATTATTTTTTATATTAAAAAAAATAGAAATGAAAGCTACAAATTTATAATTATTTTAAACAAATACTAACTAATTATTAAAAATAGAATAAATATATACACCTTAGAACACATGTTAATAAAAAAGATCTTATTAAATTTGACATTTATAAAAATAATAATTGGAAAAGTCAAATAAAAGTATACCTTATTAATAATACATTGTAAGATAGAGTGATAAGAAAGTAAAACTAAAATTGTCATTTTAATTAACTAATATCTAGTAAAAAATAAAATTATAAAATTTGATTAAAAGACCAGATAGAATCAAGATATAATAATTAAAAAGATTTTAGGTATTTAACTCTAAAAAAGTTGATGGTTCATAAACAACTTAAAAAAAAAATGTCGGAAGAATAAATATGTCAAAACTCCTTACAATCTGCAAGCGTTTGTGTTTTGTTTTTCAAAACGCCAAGAACTATCTTTTATCCAAATTCACCAGGGACTGGCGCATGCCTTCCAAATAATCGAAGTAGGTAAGAAAGTGAGAAATTGGAAAATTTTCAAATGAAATGGCGAAGAAGCCGGCTTATCGCAACAACAACGAGCAGGATTCTCCCGCTGTGCGCGTCTATACTGTCTGTGATGAATCGAGGTGCAGTACATTCCTTTCTCTAACTAAATCGAAAAGCCCCTTTGGATTCATGTATAATATTTTAATTTAAACATAGCTAACTTTTTTTCCTTCTCATTTTCATTCTCAAATTGAAATTGTCTCATAAATTAAATCCATGGGAATTGGTTGATTTCAATTCACACCAGAGCTGAGGGGAATACCGACCATTTTGAAATATTTAACATTAAGATCAAGAGAAGCAGTAGATGGCTTGATTGTAAGGGGGTTCAACTTGTGCTTTCAAGTTATAGGTTAGCCAGTGCTTTTGTCTGATTAGCCTACGATAACAGGATTATGATACCTATTATATTTGCATGCCTTTATACATTGCAGCGTTGTGGCAGAAATTGACACTGATCTGATGGTTCTGTGGAGGTTGCAATATTCAGCAAGCGCTGCTCTGCAACATCTTTTCAATAAAACGGTTCCATGGTTGCTTGTAATTCTTGCTCTGCTACTTTCTTTTTGGATTTTAAAAACTAGCACGACAATATTCTAGACCCCCACTACTAGCAGAAGCTCAGAATACTCTCCTAGAAAATGCCTCCCCCTCCTTACTCAGGAAAATTCTTTTTTTCACAGTTTTTTTGGTAGCCCACCTCATTGGACTTCTACCTGAGCAACTAATCTAGTCTTATAGCTTGGTGCATTAAC